>CAUYPK010006740.1:0-118641 GCA_963574355.1 Loris lydekkerianus
TTTGACACATTTTCATCACACTGGTTAACATAGCCTTCCTGGCATTTTCTTAGTTATTGTGCTAAGACATTTACATTCCACATTTACTAAGTTTCACATATACCCTTGTAAGATGCACCATATTTTAAGCTTTAATTTCAGAATTAAATTATTCTACATAGGTCTAAAGCTAAATAAATAAATAAATGAAACAACCAAAAATATGAAAAGAATAAACCTAATAAATGGTTACAAATTTAATTTGGACGTTGAAGCATATGGAAACACCAGGAACACATTATTGTTTCAAGAATAAAGGCTGGGTTAGTGGCTTATCCTCCATGGTACAAGGAGGAAAATCCTATGAAATCAGAAGGCAGGAAGGGTCTTCACAAAAGGTGCAGGTAAAACGTTGTTAGATTTGGGGATGAGAAAGAATTGGGATGTTCTTTCTTGGGTTTGTAGAATTTAAGTATATAGAATGGGTGTATATATTTACTCTTGTGTCTCCATATTTATTCTTGTGTCTCCATATTTACTCTTGTGTCTCTTACTCTTTAGTCAAAACAGATAGTTCAGACCTATCTAATTGTGGATAGAACAATTAGATAGGTTGAGAGCAGTGGTTCATGTCTATAATCCCATTACTTTGGGAGGCTGAGGAAGGATTGGTTGAGGCCAAGTGTTCAAGACCAGCCTGAGCAAAATAGTGAGACCTCCATCTCTATAAAAATAAAAAATATTCTCTCTATGCATGTGGTCCTGGGAAGCTGAGTTGGGAGGATAGGATCCCTTGACCCCAGAAGTTAAGAGTATATAAAAGCTATGATCATGTCACTGCACTCTATCTAGGCAGCAAAGCAAGTAAGACTTTGACTCTAATCAAAACAAAAGGGCCTCTTGAAAACATATTAACTATCTTTCCATTAACCTTAATATTGTACCCATAATCATTTTCCTAATCAATCTCTTCACCATTTATCTATTCAGAAATCTTGCTGGTATCTTTAGAAGAGATGGTTCAATGAATGAAAACACATTGCATTCAACCTATTTGTGTATCTTTTCTCAGTTCTTCAGTTTCTCTCTTTGTCTATTATACTTCCTAGAATTATTTCCTTAATATCCCTTTACTTTCCCCTTTATACTCTTCTTACATTGTATGGACTACCTGGTTTGTGAATTTAAGAATTATCTATTTACACAGGATCATTAATTCACATACGGGGGCAATTTGTCATAAAGATTAAGCAGATTTGAGTGGTTCTCCCTTGCTGCATAGCAAATTATCCCCAATTTAAATAATTTAAATAATAATAAACTTTAATAATAATAATAAACTTTATTTAATAATAAACTTTAAATAATAATAAACATTTATTATATTGTATGGTTACCAGGGGTCAGGAATTTCCATAGTGGACTTAATTCAGTGGTTTTGACTGGAGATCTCTGAAAGATTGGAGTCAAGATAGCTGAGGCTTTAGTCATCTGCAGACTTAAGCTGAAGAATGGGTCTAGGATGGCTTATTCTCAGATTGCTTATCTGGCAGGTTGATCTTGGTTATCAGTAGAAGGCTTTTGTTTCTAGGCACATGAAACTGTTTATAGGGCTTCAGGAAGTCTCACCACATGGTAGCTGGCTTCTCCTAACATGAGAAATCCAACAGGCAGCAAAGCAAGAGTCACAATACCTTTTTTGACCTGACTTCCCAAGTCACAATATTCTGTTAGCTCCATAGTTCAGACCTATCTAATTGTGGATGGAACTACACAAGCGTGTACATACTAGATGGTTAGAATTACTGTGGCCACCTTTGTGTCTGGATATTACAGTTCTGGAGATTGACCACTTTATTTCAAATCTCAATCCCATCATTGACTTAAGTGACTTTAAGCTATATAGTAAACTTCATTTCTCAATTTTCTCATGCCTAAAATTTGGATGACAATATTGCAGTTGATTGTGTCATTTCTCCCAATTTTGCCCTTTATAGGAGTACTAAACATCACCGCCTATTGATAAGGGTTTACAATATTCCTCCCCTGGGAGGAATACTGTTTTCTACTACATCTATAACAGTCTTCACATATGAGTTGCTTTGGTCAATAAAATATGGATGGAAGTGACATATGTCCACTTTGCAGCAAAAGCTTTAAGAGCAATGAGATCCCTTTATATGTGTATCATCTTTCATCTTGGGTCCCTCTATGAAAAAGACATGGAACAAAGCCATTGGTGCTTCCCAAAGACATTCAGTTTGGGTCTGAAATAACCCTTCTTATTGTTATCTACCAAGATTGAGAGCCTGTTGATTATATAATATACCAAAACCTAACTGATACAACTATTAACTATGGATAGTCTAAGGGAAAATCTCTAGATTTTCTACAGGGTCACTTAAACATCAACTCACAAAAGGCAGACTAATTCAAGAAAAGGCATACAAATTTATTAATATGCACATGGGGGAAATTTACGGCGTGATTACCAATATCCCAATAGGGTAAAGATGGGAAAGGGATTTGGGGAAGTGTAGCTGATTGGATGAGTGGTAAAATTATTTTTAGGGGATTCAATGGGCTTGTAGAACATACATTGACCAGGGACAGAGTCTTCTGGGTCTGCAAAGCAGACAATGGTTTGTGACAAAAGTTTGATTATTAAGTTTGTTGACAGATGTTAGTCTTTCTTCCTGCAATATGAGTTCAATTAATGAAAACTTGGGGAATGGACTAGGGATAATTGTTTTCTTCTTTGGTGGGTTCAGATTTTAGACAGATAAAGAAACCTGAAAGAACAACTTCATCCTGTACTTTGGGTAGTGACACAGAGGGTTGAGGGAGGCAGGAGGAGGAAAAACAACTGTTCTCTCGGAGGTGAGAGGGGAGGGGGGTCTATCTGGTCTTCATGCAGATAGAGGACAAGTCTCTTCCAGTGTCTATTGATCTCTAAGGGCCTTTAATTCAAAATACCCCTTATACCAAGGAGCCATATTTTAGAGTGAAGTTCTTTACAGACTAGGCATTATTCTAGTAGGATTATTACTAGAATTCGATAATGTTTGAAATGCTTATAACAATGTCTGCTACATAGTGAATAACCATACATACTGTCTGTTACTGTGATTATACAAACCAAAATTCACATAAGATAGATTTATAAGCCATGTCTTTAATTTATTAACATATAATGAAAAATATACTTGATATTAGAAACACAGATCAAAAAATGTGTTTATTGAATTATTTTCTGGTCTGGAGATCATGGCACATATTAGAGGATATTTTCTGAGTATAGAGTTATAATGAGGGATATTTTGTCAAGCAGTGATGTGATCAGTCAACACCTCTAACCCAGGGACAGTCATGAGGTATTGTGGAAAAAAAATACACTGAACAACTCACTATGCTATGAGCTCTTCTTTTTCAAGATAATTATCAACATTCCTTTTCTTAGAGTTGCTTTTACCTGGACTCCCCAGACTTATACTAAGTATAATATTCCTGTATAATTCACAACAGTTACAACATAAGCATAGTCTGCTATTATTTAAACTATTTCAACATATTTATAAAGTTTACTATAGAATAGATACTATGCACCAGGCACTTTTCTAAGCACTTGACAAATTCTTCTTGTAATAGCCCTATGTACTATTATTACCATCATTTTCCAAAAGACAAAACTATATACAAGTAATTTGACCATGATCTTAAGCTAAGAGAAATTTCCTTCCTGCCTCTCCTCCTGTTATTATTTCGATTATACCCTGACCAATTTTATCATCCTTTGTAAATTATTACTGCAAGTAAAATGAAATGTTATTTTCATATTTTTTATCTTTATTCCTAAGCACTTTTTATTGATTTGGAGGTTAGGTAGAAATCAGAGAGAGGATTAGAAAACAGGAACCAATCTGTAGGACAGTATATTTATTTTATAAAGTCATGGCATGATCCATGTTAGCTTTCTTCATAGTCTCCACCAATGATACTCCACTTCTGTGATGTGGACCATTGAGGGTTTTGGGTTTTCTGTTTGTTTGTTCCCTTTTCTTTCTTTCTTCCTAATCTTCCCAACTTGGGTCTCATATAAATAAAATGCTCCACTTTCTTTCCAACCAGAATGCTATTTCTAAACTTTCTCTGTAAGAAAATTTTGGAGTCCCCAATATTCAGAGATCTAAGGGACCACAGATGTCACAGAGCTTCTCACTTTACAAAA
Source organism: Loris lydekkerianus (assembly GCA_963574355.1). Taxonomy (NCBI): domain Eukaryota; kingdom Metazoa; phylum Chordata; class Mammalia; order Primates; family Lorisidae; genus Loris; species Loris lydekkerianus. The sequence continues at coordinate 4,208 of CAUYPK010006740.1, forward strand.
CAGAAAACTTGAACCCAGAATGGTGAAAGTATATCCTGAAGAAGTGTCCAAACTCTGAACTTCCAGGAGTATGAGTGAGGACAAGGGCAGATATTTAGGACTAAAAAACACTTTAAGCACTGCTTGCTCAAGAAAAGACAAAGCTCATCAGTATTATTCAGTCCTCCTGTTTGTTGGTGTATAATTCAGTTAAACAAAGAGATACCACTCTGGGGATTTCATATGGAAGGAATGTAATAAAGGTAACTAGATAAGCACATGATGAAAGAATTGAGAAACCCAAGAGAGCAGGTGGGGAAAATCCAAAGATAAGCTGTAGCAGAAAGGAACAATAAAAAAAAGAAGTGGTACTGGTATTTAGAAATTGGGGCTGGACTCGCCATCCCGGTTAAGTGGGAAGAGCACAGGCTGGTAAGACAGGAATAGTGACCACGAAGAGAGAAGGGCCATCTGGTGAGACTGGAGTTAGAATATCAGGAAGGATGGAGAAGCCCCAGGAATAAAAGAAGGAAGGTGAGAATCACGTAAGCATAGGAGTTTAGGGAGCAGTGAGCTACGATGATGCCACTGCACTTCAGCCAATCAACTTTTCTTTTTCTTTTCTTTTTTTTTTTTGTAGGAAAAAAAGTGTCTTATTTATTCACGCTCGGTAGGGTGTTGTGACATCAAAACTCACAGCAACCTCCACCTCATGGGCTTAGGTGATTCTCTTGCCTCAGCCTCCCGAGTAGCTGGGACTACAGGTGTCTGCCACAATGCCCAGCTATTTTTTTGTTGCAGTTTGTCTGGGGCCGGGTTTGAACCTGCCACCCTCAGTATATGGGGCCAGTGCCCTACTCACTGAGCCCCACAGGCACCGCCCCATCAGCCAATCAATTTCTAAAAATAATAAACAGGAATAGGAAAAATACTCTGGCCCTACCAGAATATTTGATCAGTGTCTTCCATTGGCTCAATCTACTAAAACCAGAGAGCAAGCAAACCTGGGAAATGTAGTTTTTAGTGTTGCACACCAGCATCAGATTGTGAACAGGCAAGGGTAGAAACAAGCAAAAAACTCAGTACAAATATTTCTGCAATTTCAGATGCTGAATTATGTGACCCTGTACCTATACTCAACCAGATTCCCTAGAAAACACAGCTGTGCACTTCCATTCTTAAGATGTTGAATCAAGAAGATAGTTTTGCCTTGTTGAAAATGGGTTGTAATTTACCCAGTGTGGTGTCATCTAAAATGATCTCTGTCGCTGAGTGTTCATGCTCTTGCATTACCCCCATTTTTGTGTGCTGCACCTAGTGACTTGCATCTAACAAATAGTGATGGTGTGTCACTTATAAGATTAGGTTACAAAAGGTTGTGGTTTATGGCCAGAAAGTTCTCTCTTGCTTTTAGAAGAAAGTAACTGCCCTGTGCAGAAACCCATATGGGAACTTGAAGCTCTTGATCTAACAGCCTGGAATAAGTGAATTGCACCAACAACCATGTAAGTAGGTTTAGAAATGGCTCAATTCTACATTGAATTTTGAGATGACTGTGGTCCTGTCCTTTATCTTGGCAGCCTTGTGAGAGATCCAGAGGATTTAGGTTGATTGAGAACCTGCTAAGTTTTGGGAAAACGTGTGACACACTAAAAGATAATGAATATACCAGAGATGAACCACAGATATATAAGGGAAAAGAGAAAGGAGGAGAGGGCAGGGCTTTCAGTGTCAGACATGTGTCAAGTACCGTATATACTCGAGTATAAGCCGAGTTTTTTCCGGCACAAAATTTGTGCGGAAAAAACCCGAACTCGGCACAAATTTAGTGCCGGAAAAAACTCGGCTTATACTCGAGTATACACGGTATTTTATCCCCATTTAATCTTGAAATCCATTTTCCCGGGTGGATGATCATGACTAGCTCCAGATAAGGAAACCAGAAATGAGAAGAAAAAATGATCAACTCAAGGTCGCATTGCGATGCCAAGTAGACATCTGCTAGATGGCCAAACCTATGCATTTATTTATCTCACACTGTCCCCCAAATCAAATGACAGACGAATGTTGTAGTCATTTGGTGATGTAATAGACAAATAAAAAGAACAAGTTGTTTAAAATCAAATGTTTTCTCGTGTTCTTAAAGCCCATTTCTTTCTCTCCCAGAAATCATAACTAACATCAAAATAAAAAAGGATTAGGGTCTTATTTCAGGTGTTTCATTGTTGAAAACCAAAGTACAGGGTACAATATGAAATTAGGCTAAGAAAACACCCAATGAAATCAAATTAGACAAAATCTCAGAAGAGGCAGGCAATTCTTAATGTTGGGAAAACAATAGTGCAAAATGAAGGCCTCAGAAGCAAAATTTTTTTTCTGACTTCTTACCTTCCTGTCTTCTGTATGATTCTCCCCTGAGGCTAATGATAGAAACTAGACTTCTTCTTTCCCAAGGTGTGTCATAGAAACCAGAACCACTTTCCCCCAAGTCAACAATAAAACCCCAAAATATTACTATAAGTACCAACTCTTTATACTTTCTATGTAAAAACTGGCTATAAAGAAATTATCTGAAATTATACATTGTTTCCCATCCTAGAATGGAACCTCCTCCTTCCCCAGAAGAAAGGAATACATACTTACAGATGCCAAGAAGGATCTAGACACATAGCCTTTCTGAGTTTCCCTAATGAGTCCATTAATATTAAATCATAGCCTTTTGTTAATTTTATATGGATGTCCGTACTTTGTTGAATTTAAGCATAAAAGCTGATAATTTTCCCTGTATCCTTGGGTCTTCATTGTGAAACTCCTGTGTCCATGGTAAATAAATTGGTATTCCTTTTCTCAATTAATCTGTCTTTTGTGAATTGATTTTCTTTTCAATTAAACTTCAAGGGGCAAAGGGGAACTTTTTCTTTGACCCCAACATTAGTTTCATGTGCTAATAGACCACTGATGTCATTGTGTAATAAGATAATAATTACAATAATTACAGTAACAAGTAGCAAACATCAGCTAGCATTTGTTGAGAACTCCCTTTGTACTTGGTGCTTTTTCAAGGCCTTTCCATGTATCTTCTCTATAATACCATAAACCTAACTCCCTGTGTTTTATCTTACCTGTACTCCTTCTCCCCCAATTCCCTGCCATTTTACTATTATAGATGTACAACAAGGGCAAGCTACTTTTTTTCTCTATGCGTCAATTTCCTCACCTAAAAAAAAAAAAGAGGGGAATAATAATAGTACATACTTCATGAGTTTATTATGAGGGTTAAATAATATCAGTTCATGTTTGGCACATAGCAAACATCATAAATTAATTAATGAAATGAGATGGAAAGTGTATTCATTATAATCCTAATCTCTTTTGCATAACAGAGCAGTAAAATTTGAGCACTGAAGAGCAATGCTCAAATAACTTCTGAGCCAAAAGTTAATTTCAGGGTATAATGGGTCACACCTGTAATCCCAACATTTTGGGAGGCTGAGGTGGGAGTATCACTTGAGGTCAGGAGTTCCAGATCAACCTAGGCAACACAGCAAGACACTGTCTCCACAAAATATAGAAAAATTAACTGGGTGTGGTGTCACATGACGGTAGTCCCCGCTACTCAGTAGGCTAATGCAAGAGGATCGCTTGAGCTCAGAAGTTTGAGGTTGCATTGAATAAGACTCAAAAAGAAATAAAAGAAAAAGAAAAAGCTAGTTCCAAGCAGTCTGTTTCCTAAACATGGAGTAAGCAGAGCAAAATTCACATATGCTGCCTCACAACACATATTGGGGAGTATCAGCAACGGGGAGCTGAACTCTTAGGTCCTGCATGACTGACTCCCACTGGGGCATCCATGGAGCACAGCGGTAGGGCCTGCACATATTTGGACACTGACTATCCAGTGTGAAAACAGAAAAGACACTTTTTCAAAGTGCTCCTTTAAAACCAGTGAATGCTAAATTGAGAGGAAAGATAGGGGTAAAACAATAGACAATAGAATTAGGGAAATACAAAAGAATAAACGGAACATTACAGATAGAACTGTTTATTGGTGGCCCTGTTAAGAGTATTGGGAACGATGAGACACCAGGTGATTAGAATAATGATTAATAAGTTATATCCTAGCCCCATTATAAAAGTTTGTATCCACTCATTTCTACTGATTACTGACTCCAGAGGTCGTTTAACTCCTTCTAACAGGTCTACCCACTCTTGCCTTCTGTCTTGTCAGCAGGCACAGTATCACTTATGCCAGATGAAACTCATGGGTACAGGTTAGCAGATGCATTGTGCCTGTTCTCTTGTAGCCTGCAGATCTGTGAGGCTGGGGGGGGAGTGGACTGACTCACAGGGGCCTGGCCCCAGAAGGGGACCCACACACAGCCCATGCTGTTCCCTTTTCATAGAGAAAGCATGAGATCAGACTTGAATAAGGAGAACATAAATGTATGTTCTCTGCGTGGATGTCAGCTGGGAAAGCCAGCCTCCCAGCACCTGGGAACATTGGCTTCTCCTCCCACGGGGAAAGAAGCAGCCATTGTTCCCATTTCATTGCCAGGCAACCCAGAGAAGTCCCTGGGGTCATCAGTTAAACAGCTCTGCTCCTATCTTTACAATGCCTTTGCTCATGGCATTCCTGCGATGCTGTTGCTGGCAGTCCACACTCCCAGCATCACCACCCACAAGACCAAGACCATGGTCATTCTTTTATCAATAGAAGACATCACTCCCTCTGTGGCAGTGGGAGAATGGTCAGAGAGGGTCTCACTGAGTAGGTGACATTTGAGCAAAAGATGGACAGAAATGAGGTGTTGAGGCAGATGAGTATCTGTGAGAAGGGTGTTCTAGGATTCCTTATAAAATATGGAAAGCAGACATAGAGGAGGTGAGAAACAATACAGACATATATGTAGAGGATGCAGACCACTGGAAAGACTATGGAACTTGAATCATGCTGGATGCAGGGGAGCCATTTGGGAAGTGAGGCAGTATTCTAGGTTGGAAAACAGCTCAATTGAGTGAGCTAATGAGAGAGAGAGATGAGACTAATCACCAGGAAGGAGCAGAGGATATTAAAAACTATGATAGTGTGCTTGCAAATGTTTAACAACCTGCTTTTTAGAAACAAAGAGCTAGAACAGTGCTAATTTGTAGCAGTTGCCATGGTATAAATACCACCATCACAACCAATTTCAGGCTAACAATGTTACAGGGAACACAAAGCTGAAAGGAAGGGAGGAAGGATTCAAAATGACACAGATTTTCAACTGGCGATCTGAGAAAATGGCTACACCAAAGACAAAAATATAACTCAGTGTGTGGACATGGACAATCTATTCACCTATTTTTGTGACCAAGCACAAGACCAACCACCTGTAGTTCAGAGCCCCAGAGTCTTGGTCCTCCATCTGCAGAGATTGTGCTAAGGAAATAAGTTTCTTTCCTTCCATAGGCCTTAGGGCCTTTCCCCTTAAGGGCGTTCCTCATTTTTCCATTCTCTGCTAAGCTTGCTCAGGTACTCAGTAGAAATAAATTCTCCCTTTCTTGAAGTCAGGGAGTCAAGTTGAACCAAAAGCACAATGGAAAGAGTGTGGGGCATCTCTGTCTCCGGAGCTTCTGCTCCCTGAAAAGGTGGCTCAGCTGAGTTGGAATGCCACCAGGACTGCTGCTTCTGAATTCAGGGTTAAGTTCGTGGGAGGTGTGTGAGTACCCTTTACCACCATTTCAACTTGTCTTGTCTGCCAGGCTTCATTCTGGAGTATATTGCAACCAGAGGCAGTTAGTGCTTTGGCTTAACAACCCCAATTACTTTAATCTCTACAGTGGAAGCCAGCAAATCCTGATGGAAATCCTAACGTCTTTTCCTGCTTTCATTTTTCTACATTTGGAGATAGATAGAGTCTTAGTAGAATGCTGGACATGATCATATGTAATTTTACAAGAAACAGTGCTTTCTCGAGTGCCATCTCTTTTGATAGTTTTTCACAATTCTAGGAAGTACTATTTCATCATTTTACAGTTGACAAGCTTTTTCTGAGATGGCAAGTGACTAACCCCCAGTAAAACTCAGTAAAAAGCAAAGCTAGAATACAAGCCCAAGTGTTTTAACTAGAGATTTCTCGGTCATTCTAGAACTCCTGGCTGCATGTTTGTGTACGTGTATGTTTACACACACACCCACACTATAATTTTTACAGATTTATTGTTTTTTGTTAAAAATGAGTTAAGTGTTTCTTTCTTCCTACTAAGCCTGTTAAATTGGGTGACTTTCCCACTAGCTCCTGAAAATTCAGGGTCAGAATTGAAATCTCCTCTCAGAGACAGCCTCATGAATTCATTAGCTATTTCTTGAGTAGCTACTATATGCCAGATGATATTAGGTACCATGCTGGGTGTTAGGAATACAGCAAATAGACCATACAGGCCCCCAACCTACAATACACACACAGATTTTACTAGAGTAGCAGAGCCATTCTTAAAACCTGATCTGAAGATAAAAAATTAGGTGGGAAAGGGAGTGTGAACAGGTAAGAAGCATGGTATTCTAATTCATATGCAGGGAGGACAGTAAATGGCAATTTAGTTGGGAAGGTATCCTGGGGTCGTCAGTTAATAATTTTTGACACTGCTTTCCTCCCCCTTTGCATCACCTTTTATTTGCTCATCCCTGGCTGGAATTTGAGGATTCTGCTCTTATCATGGTGTATTACTATACATAACTCTCACATGCACACACACACAAAGTGCTGAAAATCAAATAATTTTATTTATGTTGATTTTTAGAGTTCCAAATAATCTATACACGTGATCGTTTTCATTCTCATAGTCACTTAGATAGTTCCTTCACTTTACAGATGAAGAAATTGAGGTTCAAATAACTAAACTGGTGACAGTTACATAGTTTTGAAGAAAAAGAACCTTGAGTTCAAACCAAGAGTGACTGGAATTTCAGTTTATGTTCCACCATTCCAGCAGAATAGGAGAGCAATTTCTATTTTGCTGTAAATCAGGGTTAATCATTCCAGAGATGTTTTAAAGCAAAAGACCAGAAAACTACTATATATAAACTACAATGTATCTCTGTAGTGTAATACCATAGAACTGTGTATGAGAAGCTCCATGTTGATAGAGTCAAATAGAACCAACCCACCCAAATAGAATGGGCCTGCCCAAACGGAATGTCCCACCCAAGAAAGAGAGAATGTGCCAGTCCCTACCCTTCCGACCCTATAAATTTTCATCCACCTTAACCCATGTGCTGACTTCCTTCTCAAACTCAGCCTGCCTGCACCAGGTGGAAATAAAGGCCCATGTTACAGAACGTTCTGCAGTATCCACACAGAACCTGGACACTGTTTTCTTTTGTTTCATGTTTTGGAGTAATCTTTTTATTTTCAGTCTTTGACTTCTCACATGTGTTCTTATATGGAAAGTTTTCCAAATTATATAGTGTTATGAGCAAAACAACTGTATGTGGTCTGCTACCTTGTAAGAATGAAAAGGTGGAGATAAGACACATTAGTCATTGACTGACATCAGTATAAATTAACACAAGAAGAAAATACACAAGAAAAAAAGTGATCATCTGGAGGAAGTTGTAGGATAAATTCTCAATACATACCTAGTTATTTTAAGTTTGTTTGAACCCTGTGAATATAATGCTTATTCAAAAAAGTAAAAACATTTTGTACTAAAGAGAGCTTTCCCTCTATTATATATATATTCTTTCTCTCTCCCCTACCTACCTTACTCCTCCCCACATGTAAAAACAAAGAAATAAACTCAGAGCAAGTTTTAATATAAAAATATTTGTAGGTGCCAAATCAACCAGTGACATAGGAACATTAACATCATCCATCCATTTATTTCCGAGAAATGGTGGGTTTGGCAGATGCTCAGGATTCTCTCAGCATCTCTGTAATGAAAAGCTTTTCAAACCTGAAAGAGAGAGAAGAAAAAGTAAATACATTTGGGAACTTCCTTCTTAGCCTTCCTCACATACAGAAAAACCTGCATATCTCTTTCATCATTATAAGTTATAATAGCTTCTTTCCAGGTATCAGCTCTTCTCAATTCCTCACAGAGTAACTCCCTCTGGCAAAAGGAGCCTGCCTCCCAGGTAATATGTTCTGATTTTTGCTCTCTAGATAGTGTTTCAAGATTTGGCAGACAAAAACACAGAATGTCCACTTAAATTTGAATTTCAGATAAACAGTTTTTTTTTATATAGCATGTCTCATGCACAAGGGGATGACATATTTATACTAAAACAATTATTTGTTTCAAATGTAACTGGGTATCCTGTATTGTATCTGGAAAACATCCTCAGATGCCACTTGGAGGAAGCTGGTTATGTGCTCTTGAACTCATTAGCCCAAAAGGACAAAAGTGCCTAAGCTGGTACCTTGCAATCGAATTTTCAGTCATGACAGACACAGTCCATATCTATGCTGTCCAACACATTAGCCACCAGAAACCTAAAATGTGGAAAGACTGAAAAACCTCAAATTTTAATTTAATTATTTAATTTAAAATTTAAAAGATTACATGTGGCTAATGGCTATTGTAGTGTACAGAATAGTGCTAGAACAAGCCATGTATCTCCCTCCAAATTTGGCAACTAGGATTTAAGATTGAGTAGTGGTTAGTATGGCACAAAATTCAGGAATAAACACATTCTCTGCAGTGGAGAGAGTGAGTCCAAAATTTCTGCTCATATATTTTTTGTCCTCAACATATTCATTCTTAGTATTTATTCTGAGCCTTTACTGAAGATACATTATATTGGAAGGATGTGAAGGGCCAGGATACAGAGATAAGTAGCATAGAATTTTTCTACAGACTCACCCTATAGGTGAGCATTAACTAGATAATCCTAGAATTAAAATGTATAATAAAAGCCAGTGAGTTTTTTGAAATTATCTTCTACTTTTATTTATAAATATTAGTTGTCTATTTTTTGAGACTTTGAAGAAAAAAAAAAAAAAAAAAGAATGAGTATTCCCAGAAATAATTCTCCACACTATTTACAGGCCTTTCCTTTGGGTTTGTTTTTTCTCTTTTACCATCAAAAGTTTCCATAATTCCAGTAGCTGGTATTTCATGTGGTTTCTTTGTTTTCTTACTAGAATTTTACCTTTTCATAATTTTAAGGCAGAACTTTGCTGTAAATTATGTACTTTGCTGTAAATTATAAATTATGTGCAGTCGATGCTATGATGTGCTTCCCAGATTCTCGCAAATGCCCCAATCCTTCTGAGACTAAAGCATTCCTTCCCTCAGCTACTGGGAATATTGGTAGTTGGCTGTACTCTGCTGAGTTCTTCTCTGGAAATTGCCCCTGGCTAAAGAGAGTCGTCTCATTCAAGGTTCATGTTTTTGGGGTGGCAGATATCCAAAAACTGGCCATTGCCTCAATTCAAGACATTTTTGAGGGGCTTTCCCAACTTCAGAGGTTCCTCAAGGGATCATCTGGGACATTTTTTGGGACTTCGATAGAGTTCAACTTCTTGTTCTGTTTGCCCTGCTTCATTCATCTACTCTGACTGGTCCTCCTCTAGACAGCACTGTCCAATATAGTGAACACCGTACACTGTGTACATTTCTATCAGAGTCTGGTTCCCAGGAAACCTACACTGTATTGTTACCACTGTATGTTAGTAAATGTACATAATATTTTGCATGGAAAATATATTTTGTTATTCTTGTGCTTGGACATACAAATTAACTCATGTAGTAAAATTTGTCATTTGTTAAAAAAAAAAAAAAAAAAGCCAATGAGCCAATGAGTTCTGTTACTGATTGCAGAGTAAACACTGTTAAGTGGATGAAACAGCATAGATTTGGTGACATACATACCAGCTGTGTGACCCTTTTCTCTCCATGACTTTAAGTAATCATCTATTAACCATTGTCCCAGAGTGTATTAAAGAGGATTATTTTATGCACGATAACAGCTAGCAAAGAACAGGCCCTCAAAAGAATTAATGGCTCAAAAGAATCATGACACACTAAGAGTCACACTGGAGAGGTTAGTGCAGAAACCTGGAGAATGTGAAAAATAAATAAGGGATACTTCAAAGTTTCATTGTTTTCCTGGTAGCTGGGTAGGATGAGTAGGTAATGTGTTAACAGTGGAGTTTGTGGCTAAACATTTGCAGACAGAAATTCAGATAATGATGCACTGAGCACTGAAAAATCTTTCTGGGCCAAAAGTTCACTTCTACCAGACATAGCAGTGAATAGAGAGGCCAGATCCTAAAGGAGCAGAGACTAATGGGCATAAGCAAATAACAAAGGGTCTGTTAAATAAAATCTTAGACCTTTAAAGAATCTAAACAGAATGACTTAGCAAATGTTAACTTCAGGTGGGGAATAGAGAAAGGGAGCTAACTTTTTGGTTTTTCTTTTATACTGGAGGTAACAAAGTTAATACATGCTTATTTCATCATTTCACAGAGAAATGTTTATAAAAGTTAATCTCTCTTAATCTAATTCTAATTTCTCTTCCCTCAGATAATTGAATTGATGGGTTTTCTTCTATAACTTTCTCTGTATGCATTTATTCTCATCAGTAGTGTATGTGACTCTGTTCTATTGTGTCATTGTTTTTGGTTGCTGCATCTTATTCCACAGAATAAATGGATGATCCATTGTTCGTTTAAGTCAACATTTATTTAATATTTTTTCTTTTCTTTTCTTTTTAAAGTCGTCTTTATTTATTTATTATTATTTTTTTAGAGATAGAGTCTTATTCTGTCGTCCTTGGTAGAGTGCTGTAATGTTACAGCTCACAGCAACCTCCAAATCCTGGGTTTAGGCTATTCTCTTGCCTCAGCAAGTAGCTGGGACTACAGGCATCCACCACAATGCCTGGCTATTTTCTGTTGCAGTTTGGCTGGGGCCAAGTTTGAACCCACCACCCTTGGTATATGGGGCCGGTACCCCCCTATTTTTTCTATATATATATATATATATATATATATGTTTATTTAGGTAGTTTACAGATACAATCAGATTTTCTTTTCTTATGACAGTGTTGAAAAGGAGTCCTGGCTCCGTGCCTGTACCTCAGCAGCTAGGGCGCCAGCCATATCATACACAGTTTGAACCTGGCCTGGGCCTGCCAAACAATGACAGCTGCAACCAAAAAGGTGCTGTGGCGGGTGCCTGTAGTCTCAGCTCCTTGGGAGGGTAGAGGCTGAGGCAAGAGAATCCCTTAAGCCCTTTGGGGTTGCTGTGAGCTGTGACACAGCAACAAGGACAACCATAGTGAGTCTCAAAAAAAAAGAAAAGCAGTGGCGTCTGTGGCTAAAAGGAGTAGGGCACTGGCCCCATATGCCGGAGGTGGCAGGTTCAAACCCAGCCCTGGCCAAAAGCTGCAAAAAAAAAAAAAAATAATAAAAATAATAATAATAATAAATGAAATAAAATAAGAAAGAAAAAGAAAAGGAGTCCTTATATCTATAACCTTACATAGTAGGGTCTTTATTTCTAAATGGTAGACTTTTCCTCTTCCCAAGTATCTATTTAAAAAGTTTAATAGGTATTGCCAGGACAAATTCTCAAACACTATTTGACACTGGCAGTTCTTCATCTGCAGCAGTCCTGAATATTACTGGTTTTAGTGGTCATCTATTTATAGGCGAGAAAAGGTATTCCTTTGTTGTACTAATACACATAAGTACTAGGAAGATTAACAATTTTTTGTTTTTCATATGTATTGGCCATTTAAATTTAATAAAAGATATAAAATACCCTGCTGCAAATCTTTTATCTCAATTTACTGGTCAATTTTTACTACTTTATTTACGTGTATTATGTCTTAAACCTCTTTTTGACCTATGTAATCTGTGTCCTTTCTTATATGGCTTTTGTGTTTCCCTCCACAACACACATACACAAGGTACGCAAAGGGTCTTCTAAAATGTCTTCTAATATTTGTGTTTCATATTGTAAATCTTTAATACATCTTTTAGACACAGTCTTATCTTTTCGCCCTTAGGAGAGTGCCATTGCCTCACAGCTCACAGTAACCTCAAATTCTGGGTTCAAGTAATTCTCTTACCTCAGCCTTTGGAGTAGCTGGCACTGTAGGCAACTGTCCAGCTATTTTTCAAGACATAGTCTCTCAGTCTTGCTCAGGCTGGTCTCTGACCTCTTGAGTTTAAGCGATCCACCTGCCTCAGCCTCCTCGAGTGCTAGGATTATACCATGCCTGGCCCAGATCTTTAATACATCTTTAATAGATCTATACAGATCTACTTTAGATAGGCTTCTCTGAGAAAGAGCTGAGACTTAAAGGGTGAAAATAAGCTCACTAAATGAAAAGTCAGAGGACAGGAATTTCAGAGAATGAGACCAACAATGCAAACATCTTGATAGCAGCAGAGCTTAGCTGCTTTCAAATTGTAAATCTGAAATTTACAGATTAGGAAGAGAGATTGGCACGGCTAGAACAGAGCAAAGGAGATGGAGTGAGAAAGGTAGACAGAAGCCAGAGGTGGTCCTGTGTAAGGAATATGAAGAACCAATTAAGACATGCATTGAAAGTGTAGGTGATATGACTCACTGATAAGTTTGAGTTTATGGAGATAAAGGAAAAACAGCAAGTCTCACTCCTAGAATGTTGGCTTGAATAAATGAATTTATGTCAGTATCATTTACTAATTTGGGAGAACTGGAGGGGATAACAGGCTTAGAGATCATAATGACAACTTTGGTGTGTTGGAAGTATTTGGGCTGAGAGACCTATTAAGAGTTCCAAATGAAGATGTCAAGTAAAAATTTAAATACATACATTTGTATTTCAAGAAAGGGATTAGGGCCAGAGATGTAAAATTGGAAGTTTATTGCATATAGATGGTTTCTGAAAGTATAGCATTGATGAACCCATCAAGGAGCAGAGCAAAGAATAGGAACCAGCAATAAGCTCCAAGTTTCTAAAATTAAGAGCACATTACATTCCAGTCATTTTGACGTGAATATTTAATACAAGGACAATTTGTTATAATATAAAGTCAGAGCCTTCTCCTTTCAGCTATGGCTATTAACAAACACAGGAAAGAATGGACATGGTCATCTACTTGGTATCCATCCTGTGTGCCAGGAAGAGAGCCTCACCAGAAATTGACCATGCTGGCACCTCAATCTCAGATTTCTAGCCTCTAGAATTGTGATAAAATAAATTTCTACTGTTTAAGATACTGGCATATGGAATGTTGTTATAGCAGCCCAAGGAGACTAAGACAGATTTGAGTGTCAAAAAGTGGAGTGCTACTACAACAAATATCAAAAAATGTGGAAGTGGCTTTGTAACTGGGTGATGGGTAGAAGCTAGATGAATTTTGAAGTTCATGCTAGAAAAAGCCAATTACCACAAAGGGACTATTGGTAGAATTATGGATGTTAAAGGTAATTCTTATAAGTGTTTAGAAAGAAAAGAAGAGAACTGGAGAGAAAGTTTCCCCTTTCTTAGAGAATACATATATAATCTTGAATAGAATATTGGCTAAATATGAACATTAAAGGACATTCTGGTGAGGTCTCAAATGGAAATGAGAGAAAGATCATTGGAAACTGAAGGAAATGTAACCCTTGCTATAAAGTGGCAAAAAACTAGGCTGAACAATGTTCTCATGTTTAGAGGAAGGTAGAACTTACAAGCATTGACATTGCATATTTAGCAGAATAGAATGCTAAGCAAAGTATTGATAAGGTGTGTTTTGGGTCCTCTTTCCTGCTTATAGTAAAATATAAGAGAAAAGAGATGAATTGAAAAAGAAATTTTTAAGCAAAAAGGATTCAGAACTTGGGGATTTGGAAAATTCTTACCCTACCCATATTGTAAAAAAATAAAAAATAAAACTTTTCTTGAAGAAGTATAGTTGAACAATTATTTGATAAAGAGATAATGGGTGCAATGCATGAGCATAATCAGCCATTTTGGCAGAAGTCAGGAAGGGAAATAGAATTATGTCATCAGAGATACTGCCAGTTTTAAGTAAATTAGAGGAGATGGGAAGGAATGAAGAAGTTTGTTAGACTTTTTGGATTCTACAGAGCACTGTCATAGAGCTCTCTGTCGGTGAAATGTGAACTGTCCTTCAAGAAAGGGAAAGATGGACCACAAAGCAATTCAGAGATCATTAGGGGTGACACTCCCACCTCAGATTCAGAGTGCCCAGGTAGGCATAGTGTAGGAGTAGGAGTGCATAGGTAAGGCTGACTCCACCTCAGTTTCAAGGATGAAGGATGCCCAGCAAAACTGTGTGGGAGAAGTCTTCACAGATAGCGAGCTGACTGAATAGGACCCCACCAAACTGAAGGGGCAGGTTCAGGCAGGGGAACAGGAGTAGGCCTTCCCCAGAGTCATGGAGGTGACTCTGCAGAACCAGTGGACCTAGAAGTCAGGGCATCAAGTCAAGGAAGATTATTCTCAAGCCTTAAGACCTAATGGACTTTGCCTTGCCAAAGTTTTAGACTTGATTAGGACCCATCACCCCTTCCTTTTTTTCCATTTCTCCCTTTTGGAATGGGAGGGGTGGTGTCTCTGTTCTACACCTGTCCCATCATTGTATTTTAGAAGAATGTAACTGTCTGATTTCCAAGGTTGATAGCAGGAGAGGAATTTTGCCTCAGAATGACTGTACCTTGAGTCTTACCCATATCTAATTTAGACGAAAATTAGATGACACTTTGGACTTTAGAATTGATGCCAGAATGAGTAAAGACTTTTGGGGTTGTTAGGTTGGAGTGAATGTATCTTGCATGGAAGGAAGACATAAATTTTGGTAGGTCAAGGGTGGATTGTTACAGACTGAATTGTTTCCCCCAAAATTCATATACGGAAGCCCTAAACCTCAATGTGACAGCCTTTGGAGATAGAACATTTAAGAGGAGGGAGGGGGGAGGTTTGGGTGGAGGGAGGGTAATGGGTTGGGCCACATCTATGGTGCATATTTTTATCTATAATAAAAAATAAATAAATAAATAAAAGTTAAAAAAAAAACATTTAAGAGGTAAGTAAAATTAAACAGATTTATTTGATCTAATAAATAGATAAAATACGAAGTTTTGTTATTGAATCCCAGAAAAGAACTCCAACTAAAGTCTTCTCTATCTTCTTTCCTGAACAATCAGCTCATCAACTCCTATAGCTCTTTACCAAACCAACTTCTTCCCTGTTCCCTTGGTTCACGTGTCACCCCTTAAATCAAAAGTGTACTGGCTTTTTATCTAGGTTTATGGTATAAACATATTGTCAATATTTCTTTCTCTTTCTTTAAAAAGAAATGGGGGGAATGACCTCTGGTGTTTCCCTTAAATTCTTCAGGGTTTAGAATGTTAATAGTAAACAATATTCCGGAGTTTAATTGCCTTTCGTAACATTCTGGTATGTGGACAAAGTTCACCCATTATGTGTCAATTTTTTTACTGTTGCCATTTTTCTGACAATAACTTTTAAAGAGTGGTGGTTATAGAACAGCCATCAGTTAGAAGTGGCCTTAGAATTTAGACAAGTTCCGTTCCTTGGTTTCCTCATCTTTAAATTCAGAATTGGGCTAGAATCCATCTCTAAGATTGTTGGATTAAACACTTCAATACACTGGAAATACATAGAAATATGCCTGGCACACAGTAAAGGTCTAGTACACTGTCTGTTTTGTTCAGCCTGTGTTCTAATTCCAGAATCCATGCTGCCAAGCCAGGTTGTTTTCATGTTAAAATGAGCAAAGGCATGCCTGAAGAGATGTAGGCAGGAAAAGGTTAAGCACCTTGGTCAAGGTCATGCACTTACTAGAAACTGTATTGAAAGACAATTTGACATGTGAACAAAAATGATGCCACAGCTTAAATGAACCAATCCTGACCTAAGGATCCATATTCTCTAGCATAAAGGAAATTCTGGGAGGAAAGAATTCTGTAAGGCTAGTCCTCCCCCAGGTTTGATGATTCTCAGTCCAGCTGCCAGTTAGAATCGTTGTAACTTTAAAAACTCCTTGGGAAATTCTGTGTGGTCATCAAGGTGGTCACTTGTTTTTTCTAGCACTTTGCCTTCACCCTAAGTCCTGGATACCTGATCCTTTTCCTTTGAGAATGATTGCGGTAGAAGCAGGTAGCACCGAGGAGTAGGGGAAGAGTCTGGACCGGTCCCAAACTGGTATCAGTATCTGGAAAGCAGGAAGTTCATCTGCAAGCTGCAGCTTCTAGTGTTTAAACAAACAAAAACGCCATAGACGCACACACACACAAAAAAAACCTATCTCCCAGCATATTAGTCGGATATGAATGCTTGAAAGCAAACGATTCCACGCCGCTTCAGTGGAGAAGTGGCTGTATCTGCTTCATTAGTCTGAGCAGCTGCATGGTGAGGCATGGGCAAGCCTTAACCCCCAACAGGCTTTCCTGCCCATCAATGCACAAACCGAATTATCCAGATGAAAAACTTGTTGAGACTCAAAGAACACAGAAAAATAAGACCCTATAAATTTTTGTATGGTCCCATATCACCTCCTCTTGTAGTTGGAACAACTGTTTCCAGACACCTAGCAGCAAAGGTTTTGGTGGTCCCACTCTACCTGCTCTTCTGGCTGAATTAGGAACTTAAGGTCGAGTCTCAAAGCAATTACAGTACTCAATACAGTTCACTGAATGTCAGTCTTCTACGTTAAAGGAATTGGGTTGTTGGGCACAATCTACATTCTAGTTTACCGACAAAATTGAGTTACAAAGGTTAGAAATCTGTTGAACTTTATAACTGGTAAATGGTGGAAGACGTCCTATTCGAATCTACATTCAGTTTAAGATACTACATGCCAACCCCAAGTAGTCAATTTTAGAGCCTTTCAAAGTCCTGTTTAAGTTTCACACTATACTTCGAACATTTAACAAGTAGACCCTAGAACTTAACAGAACTAGAAAAGGCACCTGTTACCTAAAACGAGGAAAAAATCTCTAGCTAGAGGGCAGGGAAAAACAATTACTTAAATAGTTTGATTCCGAAAACTCCTTAAGTTTTTAAAGGGGTAAGAATGAAGGTTTCAGACCACGTAACATCTCTGCATTTAACCACGAAAGGGTAACCACTCGACCTAGGAAAAAATCTGTTTAGAATATTCAGTTCGCGACTGTTATCGTGAAGTACTTGCGAACGGTAGATTTTTAACTACTTCTTAAAAGTAAAGCGATTTCCTAGCATTCCGCTTATCCCCCAAATCCCAAAGCAGGATTATACTAGTTACCCTAAACATCGGGTACGACTAACTTACCTCAACAATTTTCCTTTTATCTGTAACAGTGACTTTAGCTCTTCTTTGAAAGGGTGGGGGGGGCTCTGAAAAGAGCCTTTGGGTTTGGTAGCTTTTCCGGAAGCTCAGAAGCCCGTCAAATCACTTGCCCTTGGCCTTATGATGGCTTTCAGTCTTCTTTGGCAGTAATACCGCCTGGATGTTGGGAAGGACACCGCCTTGTGCAATAGTCACACGACCAAGAAGCTTGTTGAGCTCTTCGTCATTGCGGATAGCCAACTGCAGGTGGCGCGGGATAATACGCGTCTTCTTGTTGTCTCGAGCAGCGTTGCCAGCCAGCTCCAGGATCTCAGCGGTCAGGTACTCCAGCACCGCCGCCAAGTACACTGGTGCACCAGCCCCAACACGCTCCGCATAGTTGCCCTTGCGGAGAAGGCGGTGGACACGACCAACCGGGAATTGCAGGCCTGCACGAGAAGAACGAGACTTAGCTTTAGCGCGAGCTTTGCCTCCCTGCTTCCCGCGACCAGACATCGCAAACAAAACACAAAAAACCGAAAGCTCACACTAGAACAAACAAGGTTAGGAAATATGTAAAACATGGCTGCTTTTATAGGTATTTCCTAGGGAGTAACTCCGACTATCTGATTGGCTGGTTAAAAGAGTCAGCCATGTAGCCAATAGAAAAGCTGTATTTCCATACTTCATTTGCATAGTTCGGCCCCCGGATGACTATTCCCCAGTTTGTCTTCCAATTAACTAAGGCGGCCTTGGAATACCTCATTAGCATAAAGGCCCTATAAGTAGCAGAAGTCAGCGCGCTTTGACCACTTTTCTGGTGTTTTAAGACTTCAAAATGCCAGAGCCGGCTAAGTCCGCTCCTGCTCCAAAGAAAGGCTCTAAGAAGGCTGTGACTAAGGCACAGAAGAAAGATGGGAAGAAGCGCAAGCGTAGCCGCAAGGAGAGCTACTCAGTGTATGTGTACAAGGTGCTGAAGCAGGTCCACCCTGACACCGGCATCTCGTCCAAGGCTATGGGCATTATGAATTCCTTCGTCAATGATATCTTCGAGCGCATCGCTGGTGAGGCCTCTCGCCTGGCGCATTACAACAAGCGCTCCACCATCACTTCCAGAGAGATCCAGACTGCCGTGCGTCTGCTGTTGCCTGGGGAGCTGGCCAAGCACGCAGTGTCCGAGGGTACCAAGGCTGTCACCAAGTATACCAGTTCCAAGTAAACTGGACAAGTAAGCGTCCTTTCCCTTCTTCCAAAGGCTCTTTTAAGAGCCACCCCCATATCCACAAAGAGACCTGTAATCACAATGTTAAAATTTAACTGGGGGTGTTGGTAGGGGCTAGGGATAAACATAGAAAGCTATTATGTGACTGAACCTGGAAAGGTACTTATTAAATGGATCCTGAGACCAAGATCCGAAATACAAAATGGAGCCAAGCGGCCATTTACTAACGAGATACCGCTCACGTACATCTTCCCACGAGAAACCACAGGCTCTTCAAAATTACTTGCTCATAGCTGTTAAACTGCTTACCCCATCCCCAGGGTCGGTGGGGGTGATGTGGCTGTTGTCTAATTTACATAGCGGACCGGAGTGAGAACCCAGACAGGAACTTTTTTTAAACATGAAAACAGCGCTATTTGTTCTTCCGGGGCACACCTTTGTTTACCAAGGTTACACATCCCAGATTTGTTAACTGCTTTCTTAGTAAAGTCTTTTTTTCCTTCCGGAAAGTTTTGTTAACAGGACTGAAGGTGTACAGAACTAATTTTGATGTGAACACTTGGCCATATGTTGGTTTATCTATACTATTTTTCAGTTGGCTTATCTAATTGATTCAAAACGACGCTTTTCTTGAATCCCAGTGCTCAGTCTCTGCCAAAATTGGTAGGTTCTCTGAGTATTGAATCTTAAAAGCTCTGTAGCTGGCTTGTAATATACGGAGATTTTTGAAAAGCTCTCACTTAGGAGAGGGCAGCTCAAAGTGCTGGATACATTGGCAAGCCTCCAAGACTGGTAAGTACTGGACGCCAGGTGGGAGAATGAGAGGGAGGAGCTACTAACTTGGCATACCCTATGTCCTTAGAGAATCTTCCCTTCCCAGGCAAATGGAGGCCGATTTATGGGCTGGGAGATGCCACCTTCCTTTCCGCATTTTACCTTTGGTCTTTGTTCAAGGAGAAGTTGTTAAGATGAAAGAGTAGAAACCCTTTGTCTTTCTCTGTTATTCAAGTCATTGTTATACATTTTCACTGTTAAAAAAACATTTTCAGCAGTTAGGAGTCACATTTGCTTTTTGTGTTACAAAATGGAAAATACAAGAAAGATCTAAAATTTGCCTTACAAAGAAGAGTTTTTTTTTTCTTTTGCTTTTTACAATTCTGGTAAATATTATGTGATTTAGGTTGTAAAGTTGCTTAACATAAAGACCCTGTTATTTTAACGCTGCAAGTTTTGACACTTGGAAAGTATAAAAAGCTAAGGCTTGTCTGGTGGCAGAGAAGCAAACCTCCAATAGAACACTGCTCTATCACTGGCTACCTTACCTGAATGACTTAAAGTCTGATGAGAATAGTGCAGCACTGAACTAAATAAAAAGGTAACACAAACGTTTGCAGATGGTTGTCGCCCATGCTTCACAGCCAAAGTCAAGACGTCCAGCGTGTCTCACAATTGAATTATTTTGTCTATGCCTCTATTGGCCCTGTTCAAGATTTATGTCCAGTTCTAAAACGACCTCTTCCCTAACTGCCAGCTGATAAGTTTAACCAAAAATTGCTAACAAGATCAACGGTTTCCAGACCAGTTGCAATTGTTTTTTGCTCCCTACATTCCCCTCTTACATATAAATTCTTTTATTGCCTGTGTTGGATGAAATCTACTGCTTGTTCTCTCTTCTATACAAGTAAACAGTGGACTGATCATTACCTGCTTGATCATTTATTTCTGGAGGATTCCACCAAGACATTGTTTACCTGAGCCCTGCAGTAGGAACCAACAGAAATTTGTAGCCTTAAAATGCAGGTTGTCAAGCCACGGATCCTTTGAGTTTTCTGTCCATCTTTCCCTGGCTTTTGGATGCTAAAATTTTATTTCCCAAATTTGTTTCGTGTTTTGGTTATTCTGGTTGCTCTTGGTTGATCGGTACATACTTGGTAGCTGAAGTGAAAGTTTAATTACAGTTTTATGAGCACATCATTAAGTGATTAGTCAATGATAAGGATAGGGAATCTGGTTCATTAGTTAACCTTTTGGGGCATTGTTTTGTGTTTAAGAATGTTGATAATTTCTGTATGTGAGAACACAGTTTAATAGTTTTGTTTTTCCTTCTGACCTTTGATGAGATCCACTGTGTTTGGTGTTTGTATACTTCTTTCTTTCTTCCAAAACTTTTGTTCATATTGTCTTATTATAAATCCAAATAACTGTCAATATCTGCAAAATAGCATTTCTTTCTTTTTAATTTTCTTTTTCTTTTTTTGAGACAGAGCCTCAAGCTATGTCCCTGGGTAGAGGGCTGTGACATCACAGCTCACAGCAACCTCAAACTCCTGGGTTTAAGCGATTCTTTTGCCTCAGCTCCCGAGTAGCTGGGACTACAGGCGCCCGCCACAATGCCCGGCTATTTTTTGGTTGTAGTTGTCATCGTTTGGCATGCGCGGGCTGGATTCCAACCCACCAGCTCTGATGTATGTGACTGGAGCCTTAGCCACTTGAGCTAAATGCAAAATAGCATTTCTGTGTCAAAGATAATATAAAATGGTTGGCTGTGGTAACTTTAAGACAGTGTTAGGGCTGTGGCTCAAGGGGGAGGGGAGGCTAAGACGCCAGCCACATACACATACACCTGAGCCTGCGGGTTCGAATCCAGCCCGGCCTGCCAAACAACAATGACTACTGCAACCAAAAAACAGCCGGGTGTTGTGGCAGACGCCTATAGTCTCAGCTACTTGGGAGGCAGAGGCAGGAGAATCCCTTGAGCCAGGAGTTGGAGGTTGCTGTGAGTTTTAATGCTACAGCACTCTACCCAGGGGAACAGCTTTAGGTTCTGTCTCAAAAAAAAGAAAAAGAAAAAGTGTTAGGACTAACAGGAGACTTAGAATAAGATATAAATGAACAGGTAGGTAAAAGGTAAAAACAGAGCCATAAGTAAATGGCATAAATGAAGGAAACTGAAATGTGTCTTTAATTACTATGCCAAATTTAATTACTATGTACTATGCATGTACAATTAAGTGATTCCAAATTATTATCCATTCAAACTGTTTAAGTAAAGTTAGAAAAGAGAGAAGAAACATGTTAATATAAATTGGATTATTGAATCAGGAAAAAATGTGCTTCCAAGATCCATGTAAAACAAAGACTTAATGTTTTATAAACTGTAATGAATTATCATAAGGGATTAAACTATAATTTTCTACCACTTTTAGAAGGAAATCTGAGAATTAGTCGTATTTGCTTACTTTATCTGATCAACACATTTAATAGTTCTTATGGGTCTGTTTTTACCTACCTTAAATTCTGTTATCACAATTAGCTCCAACTTGTACAAAGATTGAGAACATTCTGTTTTATGAATATAAATAATTTTGATTAAATTGTCTCAGTAAGAAATTAATAGATTACAATGTAAATAGAATTTTAATTGGCTTATGTAAAGACTTGAAAAACATCAATTTAAAATGAGAACTTCAATTTGTCTAAAAATAAAATCAGAATTTCCTATATACATTAAATTTGCTACCTCTTTTAACTGTTTAACTTTTTTTTTTTGATACAAGAGTCTCAAGCTGTTGCCCTGAGTAGAGTGTAGTGGCATCCTAGCTCACAGCAACCTCCAACTTGTGCTCAAGCCATCCTCTTGCCTCAGTTTTTCTATTTTTAGTAAAGATGGGGAGGAGGGGTGTCTCACTTTTGCTCAGGCTGGTCTCAAACTCATGAGCTCAAGCAATCTACCCACCTTGGCCTTCCAGGGTGCTAGGATTAGTGGAGTGAGCCCCAGTGCCTGCCCTCTTTCTTGACTCTTGAAAGAAAGTTTAATGGTTAGTTAATTGGTGTTCTTACTTAACAGAATAAAAAATAAAACAAGTACTACACTAAACTTTAATACCTGGCATATAAGTTTAGGGAAAAGATCACATTTCTAAAAAAGATTACTTTTTGGACAAATTCTCTGGCTTAATTTTCAAAATAGTTCTGTTTTTTTTAATGATCATAATGTAAAAATGTTAGCTTAGTATTCTATTTTACACATCTAAGTTTTTCTAAAAAAAAAAAACACCTACTTGAGTTTAATAAATTTCTTCCATTAGGTTTACTGATTAGATGAATTAACATCACTTTATAATATTAAAATTTTAAATTATGCATCGAACTAAATTAAGTCATAATGTCAAATTTAAAATATCGAATTAATTTTCATAGTGTTACAAATTAATAAGGACTCAATATGTCTTTCACCTTAAATACTCACAATGATAGCTTTAAGAATTTCGATGAAGATTAAATTGAATAAAATAACATTTAATCTTGGATACTGAACAATTTCTAAATCTGAGGAAAAACTACAAAATTGTTAGGGTGGAAAGCTCAGTAGGTACTCTGCTGGGGACGAGAAAAGACTTTCTCTGCACCAAGATTAGGATATTAAAGTTAAAGTTTATTTTCTCTTTTAGAAAGAGAGAGGAAGTGAGAGCGAGGGGAAAAAAGAGACTTAGAAAAAAGCAGAAAGTCGGCATGGCATCACAAAGAAAGAAAGCCCCTTTTGCAGTAAAGTGGCTAGGTAACTTTAAAGGGGGATGAAGAGAAAAGGGTAATTGGGCTAAATCACAAGGTACTTTGAATGTGAATGTTGTATCCGTTTTTCCTCTAGGAACCAAGATATTTTTACTGGTGTTTCCAACTGTCATGTTCACACCCCATTGTTTGTCAGGGGCACTCAGGAATCACTGGAGGCTGAAGGAGCAAATTCTAAAAGACAAACCCAGCTGGTGAATTTCCTTTTGGTTTCCTGGGCTCTTCAGTAGTTCATGAAAACTACTTCAGGGTGCCCAGCAAGAGAATTTATACAATTGGTCTTTAACTGTTACTAGCAAATTTCAGGATTAGGTATTCTCCTGGTAGTTTTGTAATTTTTGCGAGGCTGCCCCTTCTGTAAACTACTAAAAACAGTTTATTTTTTTGCCAGTAACGTTTGTACACAGTTTAGAAGCATTGGTTAACAGGTTAGAGAACATATGGTTGCCTTAGGAAAATGACAGTAGATATTCAACCTTGTGCAAGTTTGGATTTGTAAAAGTGATATGTAATGTTATCTGTGGGGCCAGAGGACAAGGCAGGTTCTGTGTGACCACCACCCTTTTTCTTTGTGTCTGAGCTAACACAGTTGCCTGCTTTGTTTAGTTTAAGAGCTTTTGTTAATCCAGACAGCTTTGAGTCTACCAGCTGCTATAAGCCTCACAAGATAATGGCTGGGTTTCTTTATTTCTTGAGAAAATTTTCACCATTTGTTAATGTAGTAAATTCAAATTAATATATTATTCTAAAATAAGACTGCAATCTTTTGCTTATTTTTATATATATTTTATACATCCATGATTGATGTTCATATCTTAATATCCAATTTTCTTACTTTTTTAACGCATCCTAAAATAAAAATAATGAATTATTAAGATCGATTAAAATGTATTTTATACCCCCAAATTATCTCTGCCCCTTTAATTTGAGGGGGATTTACTTAAACAATTGGAATGATGGACTTTGCGTACTAGATTAAAAAAAAAAATACAGATGTGGGTTTTAATGCACTGAAATATATTTCTAAAAATCAAAAAATAGAACTGTATATTTAAGAGTTCTGTAGAGAATCCAGGTTCTGAGATTTTGAATGGGAAAAAACCTGCTAGCTTCAAGTTGCCCAGTAGGCCACTTGGTAGAGTAAGAGAGGGCTCCTGTTAGCAGCCACTGTCAATCTGAGTGTTCATTTCAAGCAGCGTGCTGCTGTTCAGGCGCTAACACCACCAAATGAGCCTACCTACGACATCTGAAGATTGTTTTTTATTCCCTTCCAAGGCCTACTGTCTGGACTTGATGGTACTGGTCTAGAACCCATGGCACTCTGTGCATCCGGGAAGTGTTGACTAAATTTAGTCTAGAGTAAAAATGCTTTGAAGATGTAACCACTTTAAAATAGAAGATATTGGGGATGGCACCTGTGACTCAAAGGGGTAGGGCGCTAGCCACATATGCCGGAGGTGGCGAGTTCAAACCCATCCCCGGCCAAAAACTGCAAAGGAAAAAAAAAAAAAAAATAGAGGATATTGTGTAACCTTGTAACCTATGAGGAAGAATCTATTTAATGTATACCATGATGATTAATAACATTGCTGATGATGAGAGGAGGGCAGACTGGTTCTTTGGCAGAATATCCCCACTGCTCTCTGGAATTGCTGGCTTTTCTGTAAATAAAAGTACAACTTGTTCTTTCATCTACTTCTCCATTGGTTGGCTTGGGTGACAGGTGGATGGACCCCTTGATTAGGCAACACTCAGGGTTCTAAGCTCTAAGAATCAAAAACTGAACTTGGCTCAGTAAATTCTAGTCAAAAAATAAGGCTAAGTGGATTGGGAATTATAATCTGCTAGAAATGAAGAGGAGGGGCAGTGGAGCCCCCTTTCTGCTTGCTTTTGAGCTGGGGCATCATCAGTGGTCTGGAAAGGGCCTGAAAGAGCTTAATCTTGCCTTTAGGATACTTCAGACACCTGACTCCTGGCTTTACAGGCTTTTCCCCTGCCCATTCTCTGGAGCCTCTTACGTTTCTCTATTATGCTGTGTACAGCAAGATATACACACTTACAACTTTTGCTGATTTCCTGCTCTTCTTGTATCTTTTTTGATAGTTGTATGTTTTTTTCTCTTTCCTTTTACACAAACTCCTACTCACTCTGCAGGCATTAGCATGAGCATTGCCTTCTGTAAAAGGTGTCTCTGACCACCTTCTCCCAACTGCTCTGTGTAATCATTACCTGCCTTCGATGTCATTACTTGTCCAGTTGTTACTCTCAAGAGGTTCTGATCTCGGATGTGGTCAGCACAATATCCCTAGTGTTATGAAACAAAGAGGATCCCACTACCTGTCACTGTCAGCCAAATGCAGAGATGGGAATTAGGTCCAACAAGCTTTATTATCAGAAGGCCAGCAATTCTAGAGAATAAGTGAAGGTAATCTCTCAAAGACTATTCTGCCTCAGTTACAATTCTAATAGTTTTTATAATGGGAATACTAGGAAACAAACCTTGGAAATTTTAACTTTGACAACATCAAAGTAGTCTTTGCTCTAACAATGCAAAATATTTAAAGAACAGAAAGGTAATTTTCACTTTAACAAAATATCTAAGAGAATCATTAAAGAAAACATCTTATCATGAAAGTAACCTTTACTCTACCAATATCACAAAACCTACTGTCTATGTGTGTGACTACTTCCTTAAGTCTTCTGAAATAAACATCTTCACAATCATGGAGAAACCTTAACTAGTTAATCTCTGGGGAATGATGTGTGAGGAAGAAGATGAACTCTATGGACTAGGTTCACTGTACAGCTTCAGCTTACAGACTCCACTTTTTTGGCTTCACTAGAGACTGCCACTGAGCCACAATTTTGTATT
Organism: Loris lydekkerianus; assembly: GCA_963574355.1. NCBI lineage: Eukaryota > Metazoa > Chordata > Mammalia > Primates > Lorisidae > Loris > Loris lydekkerianus. The sequence continues at coordinate 30,117 of CAUYPK010006740.1, forward strand.
ATTGGTACACAAAAATGATGGAATTTATCAACTCATTCCATAAATTATTTGAATAACTACTATGTGGGTGTGTATTAAACACTGTTCTACATGTATGTATGTCAGTGAAAAAGATTACAAAATCCCTGCCGTCAAGAGAGCTAGGACTGTAGTAGCATTAGACAGGAAAGCATAATAAATAAGCAAAACATTTGGTCTGTTATAAGGTGTTGTGGATAAAAAAGAAAAACAGCAGAGTTAAGGAGATGAGATCTACATAGGGTGGGAGAATTGCAGTGATGAGCCAATAATGAAATGCTGAGTATGACACCTCAGTAGCCAGGTAGAGTAGCAAAAGTTTTGAGGTGTTCAGGTTTGCTAGAGGATAATATATGTTAATCACAGAACAGAAGTTCAGCTCTGAGATTAAGGCCAGAGCTAGATAGGCTGTGGGATCTGTGCTGTTATGGGTGGCCATGTTGAGCTTATTTCAATGAGTAAACCTCAGATTAAAACAAGGTAAGTAAGCAGGAAATGATGGCAAGTGCCATGGTCCCAGCTATGAGGGAAGCTGAAACAGGAAGATCCCTTGGGTCCAGGGGTTTGAGTCCAACCTGGACAACATAGCAAGAAACCTCATCTCTGTAACAAAACAAAACACAAAGTAAGTAACACTTGGCTATTGTATTAAACAGACCCTAAAACTGAGGTCTAAACACAACAGAAATTTATTACACCATTATATAATGCTTGCTTCCATGGTCCTTCCATCTGTATCTTCAGCATCCTTGGATCTCAAAGATCTCTGTTGGAGCCTCAACATCAGACCATAGTCTGAGGAGCCAAGAAAAATGCTTCTGTGAGAGAGATTTTCATAAATAAGGCCTGGAAGTGGCACACATCACTTATGCCCAACCTTTAGCCAGAAAGTGGTCTCAGTCCCACTTACTTGCCAGGGAAGCAGTGAAATACAGACTGGCTGTGTGTCCAGACAGAAAAACAAATAAGCTTTGATGTGTGAACTAGCTAGCCACAAATTCTGTCTGCCATCCTGTTCAGTTCTTCTCTTATGTTTTTCCTTTTTCCTCTTACCTTTCTGTCCCTTTTTAAAGGCCTCACAAAGCTTCTCACGAGCTAGTGACAAGATCTAGTACAGAGAGTGTGGATGAGACTTATGATGATCTAAGGAAAAGTTTCTTCTCTCTTCCCCTGAAAGACCATCATCTGGCTCTTGTTCCTTCAGGTGCTAGGAGCCATCCATCTTCAGTGCATGTCTCCTTAGAAAGGGACAAATCCCACCCTCTGGAGCTTAACATCTCAGCTGGGAAAGGAAAACAGCAAACAATAGTTGTAAGTAATTATATATATAGAATGTGATAAATGAAAAGTGTTAGAAAAAAGGAAAAGGGAAAGCAGGAAAGGTGGATTAGGCATACTAGCAAACATGATAATATTAATGTTAGCATTAATATAAACACTTAATAGAACAATAGTAGCTGGCACTTTGTATGTGCCACACATTGTTTTAAGCAGTTTAACTAACATATGAATAAAGCACGTAAGAAACCCTGCAGGGATGAACCCCAGTAGTGAAGAAAAGAGGAGAAATCAAGACCCCATTGGTTCTACCTTTGAATTATTTTGAATGACTGTCCTTCCTCCTCCTGAACCATTGTCACTGCCCTCATTAGGAGTGTGAGCTTGTGAGGGTAGGTGTAAGGTGAGTGTGAGCACATGGAGGAAGAGCTGTGGTTGCTTTCAGCACAGTCCTTAAATTGGTGTCTTTCAGTAGTGCTTAGGAGAACATGTGGCACTTGGAATTGTTAAGACTACTGTATTTGAACCAACCATGAGTCTATGAAATATACCTTTGGAACATCATACACTTTGAGTCAGCAGAGATGGTTAAAGGTTTGTGGAGGATACTATGCCCCTCATTAGCTAAACAGAGAGGACTGCCTCCCCCATTCCCACCCCCTCTCCTTTGCTTTGCTTCCAGGGAGCTGTTTTTTAAAACCGACCTAAGCTTGACTTTGACTACTGTTTTTTAAGTGCATGCAAAAGATATAGCAAAAACCTCTGACTTTGTAAAATGAAATGATAGCTGGGTGTTAGATTTGTCCAGCTTGAGTCATAACTATAAACCCTCAGATTAGACAAATGTGTGAACACATGTCATAGAAACCCATATCCACCTGCCAAACTAATGAGTCAGCCCTATTAAGCAAACCATTCATTTCTCTGCACTGGGCAAATGGAGAACATAAGGTTTTGCCTTTATTAAGAGGAGGAAGAAAATGTATTTTGTAACACCACAAGAAACAGACTAACCATTTATTTGGGTGTTTTTCCATTAGGTACATTTGATTTGGCTTCTCTTTTGTTTTAAAGGAAGGTGGAGGTTTGGGACATAGGGGTGACTTCCAGTACCAGCAACCCAGAGGGATGAACTAATGAGAAGGGAAGCTTCTGGAAACTGTTGTAATTCCCCCATATGGAAATAACAAATATAAACTCTTCAACCTGTTGTCATGTATGGACCTTCTATATCCCTCACAGGCAGCTCTACAGGGCATACCACCAAGCAGATGTACCATCTTGGACAATCTTTACCACATGGCCTTTGTTGCTGTGTCTCCTTTATGAAAGTCCTAACTTTTTCTCACCTGACATATTCCTACCCTTCAAGGCTTAGATCAAATGGAACTTTTAGGACACTGACTAGGTCACATTCATCCTGTATTTTAGAACATACACTGATTCAAGTGCTAGAGGGTGTGGGTTTACTGGAGAGGCTGTGCTAACTGGGAAACACCTCTTTGTGCCTTAATTTCATCATCTGTAAGGCAGGGAAAATGACAGCAGGTACTTCAGAAGGTTATTGCAATGATGAAATGCATCAATATCTATACAGTGCTTAGAACACTGCCTGGCATGGAGGAAATACCTAATGAACATAAGCCACCATCATTATTGTTATTCTCAGAGTTGAGTACAACATTAGGTATCTAATGCATTACAGGTGAATTAATCGATTTTTCTCTTTTTACAGGAAGCAACAACAGACTTTAGACATGTTTTCGCAACTAGTCACTGCCGGACACTAATTTATCTCACAAATAAACCAATGAACATAAGTGATATTAGAAGATAAATGAAGGCATTTGAACAATCAAGGAAGGACCAACAAGCACCTGGCAAAAACATTAGAACTTCCCCTCAAGTATGAAAATATTAAATGTTCATTGTAGAAATTTGTAGAAAAGAGAAATGTATAAAAAAAATCAAAACACAAATAGTATCTCCTATTCTTTTTATATGTATGTAAAATATATGTAATGTGTATGTTATATGACTGAATAATAACATCATATAAAACAAATTTAGATGTCTTGCTATACATGTGTATTTTAGGTAACAAAATATGATTAGAAACATTTTTATGGACTTAGAACTTTTTATTTAGTAATGTAGTAATGCTTAAGTGATACTCTGTTATTGGCTATTTCAACTGAGTCTCATTTTTATGCATTATAAATTATATAGATGGCACGTTTTTATACATAAATTTTTGTTCAAATATTTGATTATTTCCTTAGGATAGACTTCTGAAAGTAGAAAATATTAAATCAGAAAAGAAAAGCATTTTCTAAGGACCTTAACATATAAACTGCCAAATTGCCATTCAGAACTATGCCATTGTATAATCCCAACATAACATTGAAACTCCTGTCTTATAGTACTAATCCTTGTAAAAACTTTTTTTTTTTTTTTTAAGCATTGTCAAACTAACTGCCTCCCCTGCCAGAAAGAAAACTGAAATTAAATGTCCTTCATTATTAACAAGGGTCATTTTTTTTTTTTCCATTATTTTATTAGCTAGGACCCTACAAGAAATAAATTGTGTTGCAAAATGATGTATTTGTTTGCAGTCATTCCATGAGAAGGAAATGTATAAAGATCAATAAGTAGGATCGTAGGTTAAAGGCCAAAAATATATATATATATATATTTATCAAGTGCTTCCTCTGACCAGGACTATGTCAGAATAATAAACAGCATTTGGTTGCATGTATTGATAACTGAAACTACTTTTACCTCCTTTTTTTTTTTAAACTTCCTAACTACTCTTGGAGAAAGCGTGTGATATGGATTAAATTGTGTCCCCCCTAAATTCAGATGCTGAAGCCCTAAACCCCAATTTAGCTTTATTTGGAGATAGGATTTATGAGGTAATTAAGGTTAAATGAGGTCACAAAGGTGAGGTTCTAATCAGATAGGATTGATGGCCTTACATGAAGAGAAAGAAGAGAGAGCTCTCTCTCTGCACACACACACTGAGGAAAAACCATGTGAGCCCACTGTGAGAAGGCAGCAGTCTACAAACCAGAAGAGATCCCTCATCACATCCCATACATCTATATACCCTGATATTACACTTCTAGCCTCCACAACTGCCAGGAAGTAAATTTTTGTTGCTTAAACCAGTGGTTAGAATAATTTGTTACAGCAGCCCAAGCAAACTAAGACAGTATCATTGCTGTAACTTACAGACTAGAAAACTAAGACTAGAAGAGATAAAGTTCCACTTGTTCAGTCAGAAACAAATGAGGTGGGAAGTTAACCTAGTTGTCTTTGTTCCCAGGCCAAGGCTCATCCATTTCACATATAGACAGCAGGTTCAGAGTCAAGAGCCAAATGTCTTTAGAGCCAGCATTAATACAAGATATCTCACTGGGAGAGAAATGCCCAATTTTGAATAAATACGCTGACAGCTCATCCATGTTGAACCTTGTGAAATAAAAATGCAAATTATGTACAAATCTATGTTTACCTGTCCAATTGATGGTGATATAAAGACTAATAATCTTTTTATGATCTTGGAGAAGTTTGTATATGTAGTAAAACACTGTGCTCACACAGTGCTAGTAGACTTTAAATTGGTTCTAGAGAGATGTCTAAGTTATGCCAAAAACCTGGAGGGTAATAAGATTTTTACTTTCTTAAAAATGGAAAGATACGAGGTATACTATAAATTAGATTGATTGTGCATGTGTTTTCAATGGATATGTACAACTGGATCTTCCCATGTTCCAAGCACTGTTGGGGGAGAATTCAGCTGTGTACATGACCCAAAAAATCTCATCTTCATGAAGTCGACATGCTCATGGAGAGGTACCAACCACTAACCCATGTTTTTTTTATAGCAGTATTGGGCCACATTTCATACAAGGAATTTACAGGGGATTAGCCAGAAATAAATTTTATTTTTCTATATTGTTACCGGACAAAGAGGATCCAGCCACTTGTCACAGTTAGCCAGATGCAGAGATGGGGATTAGGTCCACCAAACTTTGTCAGAAGGCCAACAATTCTGGAGGATAGTGAGAGTAGTCCCTCAAAGACTATTCTGCCTCAGTTACAATTCTAATAATTATTATAATGGGAATACCTAGAAACAAACCTAGAAAATTTTAACTTTATCTGACAAAAACAACATCAAAGTAATCTTTGCTCTAACAATGTGAAGAGTTTAGACAATAAAAAGGTAATTTTTACTTTAACAAAATATCTAAAAGAATCATCAAAGAAAACATCCTATTATCAAATTAACCTTTACCAATATCACATTTATTCTTATGTGTCACTACTTCCTTAAGTCTCCTGAGAAAAATATCCTCACCATCACAGCTTTAAATTATGAGACTGACTTTACAGCATACTAATGCACTGTCACCCTCGGTTTGGAAAATATTAGTATTTCTCCTAGTAGAGATTATAGGTACAAATCTTTCCCAGAACTCTATATTTTTATTTCTTCTTAGTTTCTCTGACTCTTGGTAATCCCTAAGTGTTTGTATAATTAAATGTAAGTGGATTAGGGGGCAGGTTGTGGATCAGGTTGATCTTTATATTTACAAGTTTACCAAGCATATCAGTCTATTCCGTTAGTGCTAACACAGAATTGGAAAATTTAGACGATTATTAGATTCCATAATTTAAGAGCCAAAAAAAGAACCATGATTCCTATTTTGCATTAGATAGCTAAAAAATTACTATAAAAACAAAAACCATATACACACACACACACACATACTTCCATATGTATATATAGTGCTTACCTTGTGCCAGTGTTCTGTTCTTTTTCTCCTCCTAAAAATGTAGAAATTCATTTTGTAGATGAAGAAACTGAGTCACAAGAATGTCATGTGACTTGCTCTAGATCTTAGAGCAAGCATGCAGAAGAACTAGGATTTAAATTCAGAAGTCTACCCTCAAAAGGCTCTGCCTCCCTCCTCTCTTAGCCCTCAGTAGGTACAAACATTACATGTATTTGGGTCTTTTTTTCCTCTTTTACTTAATATGTTAACATATAACTGATGTTATATGATAACATTTTTAAATAACTTTTTTATGGAGCAATGCACATGTTTTTATTTGTAAAATACACATCTTTATACATAAAAATACAGTTTTACTTAAACAAAAATTTTTTATCATGGGAAATTTAGCCTGGTGATTTTCATTATTGAAATAATATTCCCATAAACATTTTCCTAGATAAATTTTGACTGGCATTTCTCTCTCTCTTTTTTTTTTGAGACGGAGTCTCACTTGGTCACCCTTGGTACAGTACTATGGCATCTTAGTTCACAGCAATCTCAAACTCTTGGGGTAGAGTGATTGTCTTACCCTCCCAGATAGCTGGGACTACAGGCGCACGACAAAGTGCCTGGCTGTTTTTTAGAGTCAGGGGTCTCACTCTTGCTCAAGTTGATCTCCAACTGGTGAGCTCAGGTAATTCACCTGCCTCAGCCTCCCAAATGCTGGGATTTAAGGCCTGAGCCACCGTGCCTGGCCTGACATCTTTAATTTCTAAGTAGTAAATGAATGGAAGCTGTCATAAAGAAAAGGAACTGTTTTCTTTAAATAATTAAATTCATATCTCTGGCGATATGAAAAGTATACAGCCTATTTTAATATTAATTTTATATTCTAGTCATAATTTCTTGCAATATTTTCATATATTTTTCTTTCTACGTGTATGTGATTAAAATGAAGACATCATTTTTGCTACGTTCACTGAAGAAAGTATGAGCATCTCACTTGCCCCACTTGTGCTCACTTTTGGGATTTTCTTTATATCTAATATTTAGACCTATTTTTTAAAACTAGTATTCCCTATTCATATACTTCTTCCTTTTCCCAGAACTATTTTTTGTTTCGTATTGTTTTGTTTTATTGAGACAGAGTCTCACTCTGTCACCCTGGGTAGAGTGCCTTTGCCTCATAGCTTACAGCAACCTCAGACTCTTGGGCTCAAGCAATTGCCTCAGCCTCCCGATTAGCTGGGACTACAGGTGCCCACCACAACGCCCGGCTATTTTTAGAGACAGGGACTCGCTCTGGCTCAGGCTGGTCTCCAACTCATGAGCTCAGGCAATCGGTCCGCCTTGGCTTTCCACGGTGCTCGGATTACAGGTGTGAGCCACCACGCCTGGCTCCCAGAACTATTTTTGACCTTTGTATTTTGTTAGCAGTCATCTACACAGACAGTTCACAAATCAACCTTAATTAGTTCACCTGATTTCCTCGTTTTTGCGTTACTTTGATAGTTTTTTTGTTCAACTATTGAGTATAGGTGCTTAAGGTAGTATTTTATGAATTTTTGTTTCAGGTGTCTGGGCGTGTGTTTGAGTGTGTATGTGTATGAGACAAGAGAGAGACTTTTCTACTTCACGTTGCATTCAGAAGTTAGAAGAATTACTCTTTGGCTTTTGCTTCAGAAATATTTCAAATGTAGACTCTTCTTTCCCACACTGTCCCCTTAAGGGCAAATGATTTGTTAATCTGAGTTTACCACAATAGACTCCCAATCTCTCACACAGGGCCCTTCTCCCTAGTGATTATTTATACAAGAAATCTAAAGCCAAGCCAGTTACAAAAATAACAATACAACAAACTTTTCTTTCTAAATTAAAATCCTCCAATGGCTCCCTAGTTCACAGAAAACCAAATTTCTCACAGGTATTTGGGGATCTTCACAGAACAGTCCTTATAAAGGATTTCCCCTTGCTGAGACCGTAGGCTCTGGCTACCCTGGGGTGCTTTCTCAGCATCCTCCAGAAAGACTTTAGCCTTTGTGAGCAAACTTTTAACTCCAGATTCTCAGAAAGGCCAGTTGAAGCCCAGGGGAGCATACTGGGCCCAACAACCCTTTTCTCACAACTCTACAGCCAAATCTGCCAGCCCACTCTTCTTAGGTATCAGGTTCTCTGGTTTCCGCTGGGTTCTTTGAACCAGGGTTCCTGCCTCAAGTTTTATAGTTTACTGAGTGAGGATGGAAGGGAGTTAAGTTAATGAAATCAAAGCAAAACTCAGTGGAAGACACAAGCCGCCATGAGGATGACCTGGTTTTGGCCAAGCAGGTATCATGTATGAGAGCCTTAAAATTACTCCATTCTTGACAGTCTTCTATAAAGCTACAGAGACTCAGAAGTGGCTTTAGGTACAAACAACCCGTTTGTCATGTAAAGTTTGCCTTACTAGATTGAACTTACCTAAGCAAGATCATCCTCTGAAATTTTTAGGCAATTATATAAATACCTTTTAACTACACAGCGAGACAGGTAAGCAACCTGTGTTACTTCCCTCACATATATAAGTCATTTTCAATAAAATTGTGGTGTAAATAATTTTTTTTGCCACCTATTGGAAGCCACCCATTTAGAAGACCACTCAGAAGAGATGAGATAAGTGTTGTGCAAAAAAAATTACTTTTGGTTTTACAAAGAAAAGAGGAAATTTAGTTCTTGCCCTTGAATTTGGCAGAAAATTAGGGGGTTTTTGGAATAGTTTTGGCATGCAGGGTCATTTTTCATTAAAAAGGGAAAAGGCATGTAAAATGTAAGTCTCCACGGATCTTTCAGCAGTAGAACCCGGGAGATTATGTACAGAGGAATTTTGCAGGATTCAGTTTTTCAGGGTAAAACAAACACAAATGCTCCTCCTCTCAAGGCAGGGGGCGGTGCCTATGCAATGCACCAATCACAGCGCGCCCTGCCCTATATAAGGCCCTGAGGCCCACCGCAATTTACGCTTCTCACTGGTGATTGAGGCTTTCTGTATAGTATTGGGATGTCTGAAACGGTTCCTGTAGCGCCTACGGATCCTGTTCCAGCTGCTATGGAGAAGCCTCCAGTCAAAAGAAGAGGGAAGAAGTCGGTTGGCCAGTCAGGTGCGGGTCGCAAGGCACCCAGTCGTTCTGTGTCTAAGTTGATCGTTGATGCTCTCTCTGAATCTCAAGAGCGAGTAGGCATGTCTTTGGCTGCGCTTAAAAAGGCGCTGGTAGCTGCTGGCTACGACGTGGAGAAGAATAACAGCCGCATTAAGTTGGCTCTCAAAAGCTTAGTGAGCAAGGGGATTTTGGTGCAGACCAGAGGTACTGGTGCTTCTGGGTCTTTCAAACTCAGTAAGAAATCTGCTCCTGAACCCACCAAAGGCAAGGCCAAAAGGCCAGCTTCTAACAAGGCCAAAAAATTGGCTTTATCCAGGGATTCGAAATCCCCAAGGAATACCAAGACCAACAAGAGAGCTAAGAAGCCAAGGGCAACAGCAACTAAAAAAGCTGTGAAGAGTGGTAGAAAAGCCAAAGGAGCGAAAACCAAGCAGCCTGGGAAGAGCCCAGCCAAGGCTAGAGGTGGGAAGCCTAAAGCTGGAAAGCCAAAACTGACTCCGCTTAAAACCAATTCTAGAAAGGCGGCATCTAGGAAATAAAGACATTCCTCGGGCCAATTTCCAAAGAACCCAAAGGCTCTTTTAAGAGCCACCCAAGTACTTTTAAAATAGTATAACACTGGAAGGTTCTAGATGTAAAGTTAACCTAATCATTCACAAGTTGAAAATCTCAGAAGGGCGTCCTCCTAGGGAGGATCTAATAATTCATGGGTGTCTAGTTCAGAAAAGGTAGATGGTGCTCTAGAATAGGTGTTGCATCTAAGTGCCCGGTAAGAGCAGTGTTACGGAATCAGTGAAATTCATCTGCAGAGGGTTTTCTTTTAACCTGTAATGCATTCCAATCAGTCCCTTTGTGTGCTACAAATATAACCGGATTTTCAGGCTGGCATACGTGGACTTTTAAAGGATCAAAAAATAGGAATCAAGGCATCCTAAAACGTTATACCTTTCTTTTTTTTTCTTTTTTTTTCAACCTCTTCATTGTTCTATCTGCAATTTAGAACTTTAACATTGAGTGGAACTGACGAATATTTTACAGTATAGTTCCAGGCTTTCAAAGTAGCATTTATAATTAGTATTTCCAAAATACTTTTTTTACATGTTACATGCTAACAAAAACAACACTGTGATATTTTTTGTTTGGGACTCAGTACAAAGAATTAGGTTACACAGTGGTTGCATTTGTTAGGTCATGTCCCTCTTATAATTGTGTTCCGCCCCCACAAGATGTACCAAACACTGTATCCCCCTAACCTCCCCCCTCCTCTCCTTCTTCATTCCCTTATGCCCCACCATGTATTAGGTTATCTGCCTTCATATTAGATATGAGTACACTAGATTCCTGCTTTTCCATTCTTGTGATGCTTTACTAAGAATGCATTCCACCTCAATCCAGGATAATACAAAAAATGTAAAGTCTCCGTGTCTGTTAATGGCTCAATAGTATGGCATGGTATACATACACCACAGTTAATCCATTCCTGGGTTGGTGGGAGCACTGTCATGTTTTTAAAGTGATTTGATAATTACTATTTTAATGCTATTATTCTAATACGATTGTAATCCTGTGAATTTATGTATTTTATTTATGAAAGTTCATAGGCTTCAGCAGACTCCCAGAACCCTCTATGATGTTAAAAAAATTTTAAGAACAAAACCTTTATAGAAATGTTTGAAGCTGCACTTACGGTGTGAATTCAACCTTAATTTACAAAAAAATGTATTAGGCAACTCTGGGTTGGGTCTGAGCTAAAATTGCTCTCTCTTAAACAAAATTCATTTGTCCCTTATTTGGCGATTTAGCATTTTTAACGGTCACCACAAACATTAAAACCATACCAACAATAATCTATCTGGAGCTGTAATGTTTGGAGCAACTATGGACAAAGTCCATTGCAAAACTATGCAATCCATTAGTTTGTACATGAATACAAACATCCAAATAGTTCAATAGCACCTAACTTTTCTGGACTCATTTGTATAATTGGGCCTCTTAAAAATATTAACTGTGTCCTGATATAGAAAACAGCCTATTCCTTTCTTAAATATATTATTAATATTTCTCTACCAGATTGGAGTTGTGATCATGGTGCAAGATTATGTTTCACTACGAGATTGTTTCTCTGTGAGATTGGAGTTGTGATGATGGTGCAAGATTGTTTCACTTGCCTAACCTTCTATATATGTCCAGAAGTGGGCTGACTCCAGGCCCTCACCACAGAGGAGGATGAACAACTGGCCTTGCCCAGAAGCTGGTCGGTCTCCTAACACTTTGGGAAGCCCTCTAGATTAGATCAAGCTGTGTGTACCTTTGCTCCTCGCACCTTCCAGTGCCTGGCATACATCAGGTTAAAAGCAAAGAACCGGCCAGTTTTATTTCTGCTTCTGGAGATTATGAAACAGCCTTGTTTGGGGCCAGTAAGAGTAATAATAAAATCCATCCGCAGCTCGGCACCTGTAGCTCAGCGGCTAGGTCGCCAGACACATGCACCTGAGCTGGTGGGTTGGAATCCACCCTGGGCCTGCCAAACAATGACAACTATAACCCCCAAAATACCCGGGCGTTGTGGTGGGCGCCTGTAGTCCCAGCTACTTGGGAGACTGAGTCAAGAGAATCACTTAAGCCCAAGAGTTGGAGGTTGCTGTGAGCTGTCACCCCACTGCACTCCACCCAAGGTGACACAGGGAGACTGTGCCTCAAAAAAATTAAAAATAAAATCCCTCCCAAGTACTTGTAAACCTATTAGATTGTCCCTAACATGCTTTGTCTACATAGCCTGCATATTGTGAGCAAAAAGGTCAATGTGTGACTCAAATCATCCATTTTAAGTCCAAACTAGTTCTTGGAGTGCTTTCACGCACAAAATGAAAAATTTTTGCCGTTTTATTGGTATTTGTTCCACTTTTACAGTGCAGGTTTTTAAAATACAAAGTCTCTTTCGTCAATTTAATGACGCAAGAAACCAACATCAACAAAATATTGTCACGCCATTATTTACCCTACCTTCAACTCTCACAAGGTATTTCAGCTCTTTATATGAATTTGTGGGTGGCCCTAAAAAGGGCCTTTTGAGTTTTAGAAACCTTAGTTCGCGATTTTAGCCTCCAAAACCATAGAGAGTGCGCCCCTGGCGTTTAAGCGCATACACTACATCCATAGCCGTAACAGTCTTGCGCTTAGCGTGCTCTGTATAGGTCACAGCGTCTCTTATGACGTTCTCCAAAAACACTTTAAGTACACCGCGAGTCTCCTCGTAGATAAGGCCAGAAATACGTTTGACGCCCCCACGGCGGGCTAGACGCCGGATTGCTGGCTTGGTAATCCCCTGGATATTGTCACGCAGCACCTTACGGTGGCGTTTAGCGCCACCCTTCCCTAACCCTTTCCCGCCTTTGCCACGACCAGACATGGTTCCTAACACAATGACGACTCAGAAAAGACTCCCCTTCTTAAATATATCTCTGGCGGACCTGATTGAAAACCACACGCTTTCTGGAGGCTTTTCCAAATTAGGTAACGGGGGGTGGGGCAAGTAAAAAGTCATTAGCATTTCAATGTTTTGATTGGCCAGTCACACCTCACTTTGAAAATAAAGGTACAGATTTTGTTCGGCTGCAAAGCCTTAGTTTCTCTTTTGCCTTTGCATTGTTCTGTCTTCGCGCCCTCTACAAGTTGAAAGTACTGTTTTTGTCAGCTCAGTGACGCTGAGCAGAGAGCCATATCCACGTTTCTCCTATTTCCACTTAGTAATTAATAAAACGAGTAGTTTCCTGAGGGAGATACAAATATATAGGTTAAGGGACTTTCCTTCCCAAGTCCATGTATTCCTATTTAACCCCAATGCATTTTTATGGCCGCCTCTGCCGGACAAACTAAGCCTGACCGTGAAGCTCTGTTCCTAATGCAATAGAAAAATAATTGCAAATGAAGATGTAAGGGCGAACTTCTTCCTCTTTTTCCCTACTTAGATTCAAATAGTGTTTTTACTGACTGACTTTTTCCTGTATCAGTCTGTAAGAGAAGCGAGAAACAAAGCTAAGCTTGAATAATAGTTGCCTCTGGATCCTCTTCCTGGCTTGCTGCGCCTGTCTGATGTGCCTACAATTCCATGCTCTCCTCCCCTCCCTCCTTTAGTAATCCCCTTTCAATCTGCCCCAGTTTTAGAGACAAGAATATAATGTTTTGTAGAGATGGGGATTAATTGAAGTATAGGGCTAATACTGGATTAAGGTCATTTCAAAGCCTCTATGGTCCTTCTCTGGGAAGCCTTTAATAAGATTATTGATGTTAAAACAAGGCTATTTTTTTTTTTTTAAATAAAAACGGTAGAATAGCAGAATTGAGTCTAAATATAGTTTGAAGAGAGACTTCTCAATTGGAAATTTTCTCCTTACTATCCTGCTGTAACCGTTGTAAATATCCATGGTAAAACCCACTTTTGTTTAATATATAAACGAACTAAAAACCATACCCACAACCACCACCTTCCTAGTTTGTAAATGAATACTCAGAATGAGATTGTGGCCTGTGAAAGAAAGCATATTATAACTTCAGCCTTGCTCATATGAAAAGAAAAGAGCCCCAGAGGGGTAGAAAAAAGACTCCCAATTTGAGAGCTTTTTAAATTCTTGACTCTCACTACCCATTCCCTGCTGCAAACACGCACTTCGTAACAGGGGACTTAAGAAAGAATATCAAACATTACAGAGAAAAAGTGCAAGGATTGAGATCATACACGAAACTCTGAAATCTGAACATGGTTTTTGGTTCATAAAAAAAAAAAAATAGGGTATACAATATGGTAATGTCATGTAAAAATAAATGGTGTGAAGTACCTTAAAACATATCCCAGCAAGATTAATCTTCATTGAAACCTAGGCTATCTTTCCTTTATTTTACCTATTGTATCAATAATAAAACCTCACTTTTATTTTGGAAGGCAACTATGCTCACAACTATATGCATATCACCAGTACCACTGTCACTTTTGACATTTAATTTATTCCTTTTTCCTTTTAATATCTCCTTTTCTAATTTTTCTTAATGACCTTTGATTCAAAAACAATGAATGTCAAGGCAGAAATGTAAAGGTTATATACATATAGATATATACTAAAATTGATCCTTCCACTCTGAAAAGAACACAGGCTTTACTTAACGTGATTTGGGCAAAGACAGGCTCACCACTGAATCTATATGGCTTTCTATTTCCTTTTCACCTTCCTCTCATACAGGTGAACCTCATTCGTCCAACATGTTAGATAAACCCTGCAGATAAAAATTCTGGAAACAAGTTGTAGCCAATAAGACACAGAAAACATTCAAATACAACTATGATATTAATCAGAGGTCTTATGAAAATATGAAATGCCCAGAACCATCCTTCACAGACCAATTCTATCAAAATACTAGATTTTAGGAATGGCATATGGTGTGCTTGGGGTGAGTGTAGACCTGTATATGCCTCCTGTATTTAACTAACAATTCTGATACCTTGCCAGCATTGAGAACCATAAGCAGCCCAGCGTACACCATTATTTTTAAGCATATAACTGCTTTAGTACAAAGTAAAGAAATCCCAGAGTAGAAATACATGTGAGCTATACACATATTACAGTTGAGAAAATATATAAGTACCATGTCATCCAACTTAGAGTATATCCAGGCATTTGGGTACATCACTCTTGGTCTTGGGCAAACAGCTTTTATAGCCAATGACTGATTTATCTCACTCCCATCTGAGGCTGCACCAAATTTCTTTTTTTCAGCAACCTAACCTATACTCTGGTTATGAATGTTCATTTTTTAATTCACTTTTCCTGAAATGAACTGTCACAGTCATTTGAACATCTTTGGTTCCATAGCACATATCCTATGTCTCTGCATATTTTTTTTACTTCCACTCCTTACTCTTCTAGGAAAATGTTCCCATTTTGTCTTTTCAGTCTAAACGATTTTTCTAAGTTTTTTTCACTTGCACTTCCAAGGCTTACTGTCTTTGTGTGAGCAATCTCCATAAACTCCCTTAATATATTTTGACCTATTTTTTTTTTTTAAATAGTTATTTGGACGGAGAATTTCTAATTTTATCCTTTCTTAAACATTTGGCTCAAAATTTTTATCAACATGATGGTAATTATATTTTATTTTCAGAAGTCCTTTCAATACTTTCTTAACTACACTCAGAAATAATAAAGAACGTATTTTACGTTTGTTTTATTGATGAAATTGTGAACCCAAAACTATGCAAAGAAAGTCTCATATGTAAAAGAAGCTCCCTGGCCAGGCACAGTGGCTCATGCCTGTAATCCTAGCTGTCTAGGAGGCCAAGGAAGGTGGATAGCCAGAGGTAAGGATTTAAGAGACTACCCTGAGCAAAAGCTAGCCACCCCACCCTACCTCACCTCCCCCCACTTCACCCTCCCCCGCCATACACACACACAAACACATACCTGAGCCTCTACTAAAAATAGTAAAACTATACCAGTTTTGTAGCAAGGGCCTATAGTCCCACTATTCAGGAGGCTGGGGCCAGGGGATTGCCTGAGCCCAAGAGTTTGAGGTCACAATGAGCTAGCATAACACAGCACTCTGACACTGAGTGAGACTCTTGTCTAAAAAAAAAAAAAAGAAGAAGAAAAGAAACGAAACTTAATGGGATGTTGTGGCAAGCACCTGTAGTCCTAGCTACTACAGAGGTTGAGGCAAGAGGATGACTTGAATCCAAGAGTTGAAGTTGCTGTGAACTATAAAGCCATGGCACTCTACCCAGGGTGGCAGAGTGAGACTCTGTCTCAAAAAATTAAATTAAATTAAATTAAATTGGGTGGCGCCTGTGCTCAGTGGGTAGGGCACCGAGCTCATATACCGAGGGTGGCAGTTTTGAACACAGCCCCAGCCAAACTGCAACAACTACAACAACAAAAAAAATACGGGCATTCTGATGGGTGCCTGTAGTCTGAGTTACTTGGGAGGCTGAGGCAAGAGAATCACCTAAGCCCAGGAGGAGTTGGAGATTGCTGTGAGCTGTGATGCGACAGCACTCTAACAAGGGCAATAAAGTGAGACTCTGTCTCTAAAAAAAAAAAAAAAAAAAAAAAAAATCAAATTAAATTAAATTAAAACCAATGTTCTCATACACATAGTAAAACTTTTTGGCAGTAAGAAAGTTGGTTATTCATTGTTTTATGAAATTGCCATTGTGGTAACTCAGTTTAAGGAATAAACCCAGGATGTTTAGTTAATTTATAGGCTAAAGTTAACTAATAAAATTTGCTTTGAAATTTATACAAATATTGGTACTTATCCTCCTAAAGAGTGAATTGAAGACTCCAAAGTTCTATTCATTATAGAATCTTCAAATCAAAAGCAAATAGGTAGAAGAATATTTTGTACTCAAATCTGGTGGATAAAATAATTTGCAGTTGCTTCAAGCTACCCATCTCCCAAATTTCTCCTTGAATGATAAAGAGAATAGATATGTAAATTGAATACCTAAAAATGTGTATATGAACTGAACAAAATGTCCTGTAATTCAAAAACATACATGAGGAATGTTTCAAAATATTTAGGAAAAAGTTATAGGGAGCTACAAAAACATCATGGATTACTATTACCCGGCAGCAGAATAAAGTTTTGTTTTGTTTTTGAAACAGTTTCACTTCATCACTCTTGATAGAGTGCTATCTCTTCATAGCTCACAGCCTCCCAAGTAGCTCAGCCTACAGGAGCCTGGCACAATGCCAGCTATTTTGAGAGATGAGGTCTTACTGTGGCTTAAGGCTGGTCTTGAACTCCTGAGCTCAAACAATCCACCTGTCTCAGCCTCCCAGAGTGCTGCCTCAGCCTCCCAGAGTGCTAGTGTGGGCAAGTGTGAGCCACTGTTCCCTGGCCCCAGAATAAATATTTTTTAAGTAGTATGTCAACAACATGGTAACAATGCCATATTATATGTGTTCTTGAACTAAATACAAGTGTTGTATAATGGTTATGAACTCAACTCTGGGCAAGAATGGCTGAAACAAAAATCCAGCATAACCATTTTCTAGCTGTGTAACCTCTGACAAATTAACCTTTCCCATATCTTTGTTTTCATAACAATAAAATAAGGGCAATAAAATAAGAATGATTCCTACCTGATAGGATTCTTTGGAGGAATTAATATTTATAATAGAACCTAACATTTGGTAAGTATTTAATAATAATCAGCTAAAATATTCGTTTTAGATAAATTTTATGGCTAGGAAGACTGAGTATTCAAATTTATCCTGCCAAGAAATAAAAAGTATAAAACATCTATTCAAAAAAAAATAAGTATCTCTTCCAGCCCCTAAATGATTACTCAGAAATAGAGTGGTTGAGGTACCAAATGCCATGCCAAGTAATAAATGTATGCAGGATGTCAAGGTAGCCTAGGCTTTCTAATAAAATTGTCGCACAAAGTACTTTAATATTGTATTAATATTTTATTACCCAAGTTAGAGTGTAGAAGTTAATCACAGATGCAAACAGGGAAAAGAATATACTACAAATCTACAAAGAGAATCAAGATTACAAATACCAGCCCACACATGAAAATCTTTAATGTTGAAAGCCCTCCATGTTTGAATGCTAGCCATTATTAAATCAAAGTGTGGTTAGAAAAAAAAGAATAGTTTAAAAATGATAGTATATGAGAAATTTTGGCATTTTAGAGAAAATAACTTTGTTTTTAAATGTGTATATGTTCATGAAGAATGTTTTATAATACTACACAGCACCATAATTTGACATTATTATAACATGGCAAGAATTCTAGACCTGGCTTGGTGGCTCATGCCTTTTTGTAATCTCAGCACTCTGAGAGGCCATAGGATGCCACAGGCACTCTAGCCAGGAAGACAGAGGAAGACTCTGTTTCAAAAAAAAAAAAAAAGAATTTTTTTCATCATATACTATAGTGGACTCAAAGAGTACCAAAGTTTTCCTTTTCTTCTGTTCCCTGTTCAGGCTGCTCAATGGTCACCTGTGATTCAAATAACTGGTAAGCAGTTTCTAGCTTGTTTTCTCAAAAGTTCAGCAAGTTTTATCAACAAGGAATCTCATGGTGTATGATCCTTGTGCAACTCTTTAAGAAAAACCCCTGGCCTTGGCTTTCTCCAGTCATGTGACCTCTGCGCTGCATTCACATATAGCCACCAGGTGTCACCATCTCCTTACTACCATGCTTTGTTACTGAGTGGTTTTGCCAAAGGGGAAATAAGTTACAGAATTTAAAATTCAGGTCTTTGAATTTTCAAATGTTGAATTTCAAATTTCAGATGCTTAAAGAATTGATAAACACGGCCAGAAAAATTAAGCTAAGCTATGATAAACTAAACTAAAAAAAAAATCACTGAATGAAAATGGTGATTTATAATTTTTTATTAAAAAAAAAATTAAAGGCCACAATTGCCAATGTTTAGTAAATATGTTACTGTGAAGACTAGAGTGTTTCTTGAAATCTTAGCCCATGTAAAATAAAACCAATGCAAAACAAACGGTTACCTAATTAATTGTAACATATCCTTCAAGAGATAGAAAAAGCCTTTAGGCAGTTGAATTTGAGTATAGGATGATATGCAGAGAGGAAGAACTTGTTAGTGTGTTCCGAGCCTGGTTTGGAGGTAAGATAACCAACTTAGATGATAACGTCCCTAGAGTAAAGGAAAACGATTTAACTCAGCTACCACAGTTTAATGAAAATATTCCATAAGACAAAATGTAAAAATATTAGAAGCAATGCAAATATCCCCAAATATGATTAAAATATATACTTTAAGAAGATAGATGAGAATGTCATTGACATTATCCTTCACACAACACAATTATACATTTTTAAAAATATATCTATTCGCTAACTTTACATATCTGAATGCAGCAATAACTAACAGGTAATATCCAAGTTTTTAACAGAGTTATCACTGGCTAATTAAATAATAGCTTTACTTTTACACATTTTTCAACTCTTCTATGCTCAACACAAATTACTTCTGCTCTTATCTACACAACTTTTGCAAGGAGAAAAAACGAAAAAGAATTTTTTTTTAAAGGTTGAGATTTCTTCACTCAAATTCAATACCTACAAAACAAATTTTTGAGCTGTATTGGTCTCTTGAGGGGCATCTTCCCTCCAAGACAAAGTGCTTATATCACAGCTATTCAGCCAGCATAAAGTAAATATATGCCACCTGGAGATATGTGTATGCATACCAGGATCCAGGAAGTGTCTGGATATGGGTGAAAAATTCTGGTTGGGATATATGCAGACTTTTGAACATATTCAAATTAATCTCTTTCCCAGTATCTAGCAATTCCTGAGTGGCTGGGTTAGGTGAATTTTTTTGTATGTGTACAAATGGAGGTATGAACCAGAATTGCAATGACCTGAGGAAGATGATGTTTGGGCACCCTCCAAGCCATTTGGTGACTTCCATTTTAACTATCTCAAAATGAGAGAGGATGTTCCAGTTCATTGAGGAAATACCACCCAGGAAGCCCTTACAGAAGGAGGACACTTTGTCTGAAGCTGAGTACAGCCAAGAGCATCCCCACCAGTCACACAGGCCTTGTGTGGGGGCCAAAAAGAGAGATGCCAGAGAGAGCACTAGGGGAGAAAAGGAATCACATTCTGAGTTCTTCTCACGGGAACTTTGAAAGGAAACACATCAGCTGAGGATCAGTAGCTCATTTTCTGCTGTTTCCCTTCATTTGGTTCAAGCTTACTGAGAAGAAACACAATGAGGCAAGAGAAGAACCGCCTCCATAGCCATCCCTGGTTTTTTCCATTTGCTTCTCTCATTTAAACCACCTGAATGCAGTGGGGTGTGAGATGTATTGAACAGTAAGACTGAATTTGAAACCTGTCTCTATCCCTGACAAGCTATGAAATACTCTTACTTTAGTTTCTCTATAATGAAAAGGGAAAAACTGGCCATAACAATATCTACCATGCTATGGGGCATGTAAGTAGGTACCTAGAACAGAGTCTGGCACTAAGTAAGTTCTTTTATTTTTAATAAGTATTAGCCACATCATTATTACCATCATCTTTATCATGATTTTCATTATCAGAACAAAGAGAGAGGGTTAGCAGAGACCAGATAAAAAATTATTGTGGCACTTTAGGTCTGGCATACTAAGGAGGCATTGCTAATGTAGGCCCCATTGATCTTTTATTTATTTATTTATTTATTTATTTATTTATTTATTTATTTTTAGAGACAGAATTACACTTTATCGCCTTTGGTAGAGTACAGTGGTGTCACAGCTCACAGCAACCTCCAACTCCTGGCCTTAGGTGATTCTCTTGCCTCAGCCTTCCGAGTAGCTGGGACTACAGGCGCCTGCCACAATGTCCAGCTATTTTTTGTTGTTGTTGCAGTTTGGCCAGCTTCAAACCTGCCACCCTGGGTATATGGGGCCGGTGAAGCACAGGTGTCGCCCCCCTTTAATCTTTAAAAATCTGTATGACACCTCTGTGCAAATTAGAAAAAGATACCTCTCCCCAACACCCTTCAAAACATTTTTGTTCTGCCTGCCAAAAACCATCACAATAGATACAAACATCCATGATGCCTGTTCTGAGAAGGGTGCCTAAATAGTTGCACAGTGCACAGTCTTCACAGTTGTATAATGACCCAGATCACACTCAGATGGAAGAATCCCTGGGGCTCGGTGACAGATGTTATTAGATAATAGAGAGAAAAGATTCTAAGGAAAGTTGAGTGGGTCTAGGAAATGCCTGGATATGTCTGAACAATTCTCTTAAGGATATGAGTGTGCATGTTCCAAGGTGAAGTTCACAGCCTTTCTCACGTTTTTATATGTTACAATGAATTGTGAGTCCTTAGATTTAAGCAGCCTTCTTCCAGAGTTAGGACATGAGATAACATATATGTATAGTCTCTGAGGTGACAGAGAAATGAAGGAAGCCTCTAGATTCAGATTCATGAGAAACAGCTCTGGGGGAGAGCTCACAACTGCGGTCACTAGCATGCAGGAACTCAAAAACCTAAATGCGGAAATCTTTTTGAGAAAGTAAATTGGAAAGGCTAAAAGCAGAGACTTCTTCAGGCAGTTTCTGTCTGTTGGGTCCAACTCTGTCCTGAACATGAAGAGCTCCACATGTCCCCTCTTTGAGTCTCTAGTTCTGTCTCCACCCTACAAGATGTCTGTAGGATGCACATCATTCACTTTCAGCTAAAACGTAGTCCCCCATAGCTTCTCCTGTGAAGACAAAAGACCCAGGAGAGGCATCACAAACCCAGGCATGATGGTGTCTCTTCCCTGTCCCTCACCCTTCCTCATTCATCCATTTCAACACTGACCACTCTCATCCCAGGGAACTACTGGCTGTATCTCTCATCTGGAACTGCTTATTGGCTTGCTAATGGTCTCCTCACCTGCCATTTCACCTTCCAACAACCCATTCACCATCCATGGAGGATTGTGTCTCTTCTTGTTCATCCTCCCAGTAGCTGGACACATTTGGCTAGTTTTTTTATTTTTAGTAGAGATGTGGTCTCGCTTTTGCTCAGTCTCAAATGACTGAGCTCAAGCAATTCACCCACCCACCCACCAATTCACCTCTGGCTTCCCAGAGTACTAGGATTACAGGTGTGAGTCACCCTGCCCAGCCTGCACAACTTTAAACAGTACTTGGAAAATAGTAGGAGCTCAAAAGATGTTTGTTGAATTAGAGACTTACATTATGAGAAAAAGCATTAATTCCTTTCCTGCTCCCAGGGAGGTGCTGATGTCTCCAAGCAAAATAAAAGAGAAGAAAGTTTCCCAAGGATGCTAAATCCCCTCTACCCTCACTTTGCCCTACTTATTTGAAGGAAGACTAGTGTGTCCTGGGGGTAGAGGTATTAAGAGATTTCCTCCTTTTTCCCACTCACTTGAAGACTGCCTCTTCCTTAAGATCCTGAATGAAACTCCAGTAAAGAAGATAATGACACAAACAGCAATCCCAGTGATGACTCCAATGACCAGGGTGTCAGATGGTAAGGGCTCTAAAACAATGAAAGCAGGTTAAAACCTGTGACTGCCACCCCCCCGCCCAACAACTAACAAAGAGCAGACCCTCCACTCACTATCATGTGAATCCCCCAGGGCCCTTTATTTCTGTCCTTCCCCTACCCCCATTTTACCTACATCAGATTTTACTAGCTCTTGGCTCTCATCTGTCACATACCCCAAGTGGCAGTGAGGGGCTGATCCAGGCCTGGGTGCTCCACCTGGCAGGTATATCTCTGCTCTTCCCCAGGAGTCACAGCCAAGGCTACCCAGCCCTGGTAGGTCCCATCCCCATTGGGCAGCACATCCTTAGGCTCAATCTCCTTGGCATCCAGTGGTTGCTTGTCCCTTAGCCACTTCATGGTGATATTCTGGGGATAGAAGTTCAAAGCCTGACACCGTAGAATGGTCACTGCAGAGGTCATGCGATGAGTCACTTTCACCAAAGGAGGCACTGGATAGGAAAGAGGAAGGATGAGGAAAAGGGATATTATTACCTTTGCCAGGAAGACTGGAACTTTCACTTCCTTCTATGGGTTAGAAGGAAGAAATTCCCTTTTCAAAAAAAAAATAATAATAATAAATAGACTGCAGGAGAAACACCATTTTGTGCCATAAAACTCATTCCAAGATTAGGGTCTGATGGTGTGTCACCTGGAAGATAGTCATAGTCATATCAGCTTGTTATCTTCTCCAGTATGTAAATATGTATATCTGTTACCCAAGTTCTCTGTTCTTACAGGTAAAATTGCCTTTTATGTGCATCAAAAAATAATTGAATACAATCAATTTCACCTGGTTTAATCCAGTAAGTATTTTTATAAGGAGGGGTTTTGTAAGAGAGCTATCAAAGATTATTGCTATATTCACTGAAGTCTTTAGGTTAAAGAAGTCTTTAACCTAAAGAAACCTGCTACTCCAATGGGTGGCCTCACTTGTATTTTCTTATCTTGGTGTTCATGTGATAGTTGATATATCTGAATTCCAAACAGATGTAAATATACACAGGATTGTTGGTTAAATTAAAAAAAAAAAAAAAAGGCCACAGATACTTCCTCTTTGGCCATATGCATGGAGAAAAAAAATTAAAACCATGACTTGTGGCTGTATCATATATGTCAGTTATAAATGAGAGACCTTAGGATTGAGAAAATCCCTTTTCAGAACTTAGAGTCACACAACCTTGGCCACCTCTGAAACCCCACAGTGGATACCAGGCCCTGTAACCTCCTCACTCTGCCCCACTAGAGTGTGGGGCAGAAGGATGTTTCCACCATACCTTGCTGGTCCAGAACACCTCTCCCCAGCTCCAGCAACTGCTGCAGGTGCTCAGGGCAGTCCCTCTCCAGGTACGCCCTGTTCTGCTTGGCCCGAATATCGTGCACTTCCCACTCCAGCTTTGTGGCCTGAGCCCCGGAGTCTGCTGCTCTCCAGTTCAGTGTCTCAGGGCAGAATTCAAGGTGATCCTGAGCATCATACCCATACTTCCAGAAGCCCCTGGTGCTGTTGTCCTCCTGTATCTCACAGCCCAGAATCACCTGCAGGGTGTGGGACTCTAGAAACACCCCCAGCCTTGTTACTGAAACCAAAGGAGTAGGTCCCTGTTTCCACCAACCTCAAGGACCAAGTGATCTCAGGAAGCAAATGTCTTCCTTCTTCCCTGCCCCCCAGGACCTCAGACTTCCAGGTCTCCCCATCAAGATGCATCCCTGAGGTGGTAAAAAGCTCCAAAGACCTCAGGAAGGCGAGGCCCCCCTCCACATACCCTTGCTGTGGTTGTAGTTGTCCATGATAGTCCAGAAGTCAACAATAAACATGTGATCCCACCCTTTCAGGATTTGACTCAGCTGCAGCCACAGTTGGCTTGAGGTTCTAGTGCAGACCCACGGTGCTCGAGGCTCTACTCGGCGACTCTCATGATCGTAGGACACAAACAACTGGTCATCCACATAGCCCAAAGCCTCAAACAAGGAAGGCCCAAGGTCCCGCTCTGAGACACCCATGAAGAGGTAGTGCAGTGAGTGAGAACCTGGAGAGAGAGCAACAGGCCTTCATGACATGCAGCAGAGGAAGTCTGGGAAGCAGAGGGGCCACACATCACCATCAATTCATACCACTGGCCGTATCTGGTCCTCACCCTGTGAGAAGTGCAACACAGTCCTGTCCATATGACAGTCTTGGCTGCTCTCTCCTTCTGCACCTTCCTTTGCCACGTGTCCCTGCCATCCTTTCACTGCCCCGGACGCTGTCCCATTACTGATGATTAGACAGTTTCCCTGGAGTGAACAGACGCTAGAAAATGCTAAGGTGTCTATCTCCAGCCACAGTAGTTGAGCTCAGGAGTTACTTTTGAGTCTTTTTTAAAAGCATTTCTTATCTAAACCTTTTCATCTGCAAATGTTGCCTGTGAAATGCTGAAGAATCTGCTGATAAACTGCCCAGGGCAGCTTTTCAGCAGGGCAACAGTTCCCAAGCAAACACAGCAGGAGCCCCCCTTTCCTCAGTTATAGAGTGAGGGAATTCAGAAATATAGTCCCAGTGCCTAAAACAGCACCTGGCACGTAGTACATGCATCATAAATACTCACCGGAAGAATAAATAAATGATGACTCTTAAATTTTCAATTCTGACCCTGAACTCTAGATTCTTACAGCCACCTGCCTATATAACATCATCATTTAGATCCCTGACTGGAATTCAAACTCAGTATGTCCAAACCCAGGCATCTGATTTTCCCCCAAACTGCTCTTTTCTCTGCCTTCACTCTCTCAGAAATGATATCGCAAATTACCCCATTGCTCAGACCAATAAAATTAAATTAAAATCTAATAAAAAACAGCATCAAGTTTGATTCCTCCCTTTCTCTCCCACATCATAGAATCCTTCAGCAATTTCCTTCGAAATACATCCAGAATATAATCATTTCTCAGTCCCTCTTTTTCAGTTCTTTGTTCAGCCTCAGAGAGTGGGTTGCCTTGACCTCTCTGCTTCATCTGTCTTCACAGCACCCATCACTACACGACAAGGGATATTTTTCTGCTCATTTGTTTATTGTCATCTCTCCCACTAGAATGCAAAATATCAGAGGGCAAAGATTTGGTTCCCTGCTCTCTTTCCCAGGGCTTAGAACAGTGCCACAGGTGACTGGGGCCCATTTCATACTTGTGAACAACAACTATTTCTGTTCAACATCAAATTTTAATATTCTGCCTCTAATGCAGTGTGATGTTTTGTTCTGCCACCAAATCCTAATGTACCACAGAACATAGTTACCAGTATGCAGGACGTGCCTCACTCTTATCATCTGAAAAATGTGGATACACCGAGTACCAGCCCTGAAAGTGTTCTGAGGCTGATGTGGTAAGGTATGTAAATCGCAGCACTGTGCTAGCCTATAGAGCAAAATCACTGTCAGCTAAGATTAGAAGTAGTGGTAGAACTTGATTTAACATCAGAAAACCAGATTTCTTACCTTCTTTGTAAAGGAAGAGTTACTTAACCTGAAGAGTTAATCTGAGGATTAGTTAAACCACCAGTAAAATAAAAACTATTAATAGCTTCTACCTCTAAATGCCTAGTGACAGTCAAAAGAGATTACAGATATGAATGTGATTTAAAACTAATTTTATTGCTTAAATGTTAATTATCACTACTCTGGCATCCTTTAGAAAAAGCCCATTAATTATGCAGCATATTGCCAATCAACTTAGCGTGGCTGAAAAAGAGAACTGTTATGTTTCATTCAAATGTTCAAAAATAACATACACTTTATTTTCCAGTAAGAAGAACAATCTCCAAAAATAGGGAAGGGCCCAAGGCAGGCTTCTCTCAGGAGCCTCCCACCCCCAGTGTCCTCCACAAGTCTTATCAAGAGGAGATGGGGTGGGAAGAATTCAGATCTCAGCCACACTCCTTCACACCCCCTCCGCCCGGCGCACTAGTTCTGTGGTGGGAACCCCGCCGTGGGTCTCGCTGTGGATTCTCTCAGGTTTCCCTGCGAGAGCCCGGGGCCAGGTTGCCCTGAGTGAGAGCTTCCCGTTTGGGAATGACCTGGAGGGGGGAAGGAGAGGTGCACACTTTAGAAACAACAACAACAACAACAAAAATAAAGGAATCCAAGGAGCCCCAAAGTTGGCTCAGCACAAGTGGGAAACTATTAGATTTATTAAAGTTGATGTTGGAGGCGCTAAATTCTATTATAAGCAATTGAGAGATGAGGAGGGGAGAAAAAATAAAACAGGCTGAATAGGTGGCAACTGGAAATTGAGACTGGGAGAAATCAATCCGGGAGAGCTGCTATATTAAAAGAGTCGGTATCGGGGAGGGCGTAGGTGGTTCCAAATGCAACACCAAAGAGCGCGGACAGAGGAGAACCCAGGAGGGGGAAGGTCCTCGGATGAGAGGCTATCTGTAGCTGGGTGGCTAGCGTTCCCTCCTGGGATCTGGACACAGAAAGTAAGAAGGAGGGGCCAAGAATGGGTCTGAGCAAGACCTCCAAAGTTAGAAAACTCCCAAACGCTAAGAAAAATTAGTTTCAATTTTTCCTCCCCCACCGCGCGGCTAGCTCTCCCGCGGCCCTCAGACTCACGCAGCAGTCGCCCCTGCGGGACCAAGGTCTGCAAAAGCACCAGGAGGAGAAGGGCTGGCCTGGCTCGCTGGCCCATTTTCCCAGCTCAGACCACGGGTGCCGGCTCATCCCCGCCTCTTTGCTGGGGCGGGGAAACGGTGACTGCCCTGGAAGTCACCCTAGCAGTCACCCTGGCGCCATTCCCTGAGCTCTGGGATGCCCAATAAAACTCCCTAGCCACTGAGATCCCTTGATGGGTCATTGGTAAAAAGGAATGGGTCTCTTCTGAATTAGAGTTTTCTCTCTTCTGCAACAGTGGTCGCCTGCTTGTGAAAGTGACCCTTCTGTCCCCTTGGTTTCCAAGTCCTGATGTTGGGCGGCGCTGATTTGGAAAAGTGTATTTCACAATTTTCTGATCTAAATATTCAATAATTTCAAAATTGACTTACGCCAAGTTTTTTTTTTTTGTTTGTTTGTTTTTTTTTCCCCCCTTGATATTAGGTCACTCTGTGTTGCCCAGCCTGAAGTGTAGTGGCGTCCTCCTAGCACATCAACCTCAAACTCCTGAGCTCCAGCGATCCCCCTGACTCAGCCTCTGGAGTAATTGGGACTGCAGGCACGTGCCACCCCGCGCAGTTTATATATATTTCTTGGGTCTTATTAGGCCCAGGCCGATCTCAAACTCCTGGCCTCAAGCCATCTTCCCGCCTCCACCTGCAAAGGTGATGGGATTACAGGAATGAGCCACCCAGCCCCAGCAATTGTACATTTTTAAAACTTTTATTTCAAGCTTACTCCAGCTTGCTGATTTGTTATTTGATTTCAACATATAATGATTTTTCATTTTGTTATTTGATTATAATTAATTAATTCATAAGATTAATAAATTGGATCCTATTGAAACAGCTTTCACAAATACATAAATGAATTTACCTGACAAGTGTTTCACAAACTTTACAGCATATTGGAATTACTTGCAGCATCATTAAACATATTGAAACCCTGCTTCCATCCCCAGATGTTCTGATTTAATTAGCATGAGATGAACCTGGGCATTCCCAGCAAAGTTTGGGAATTACTGCCTTAGACATTTCAAACCACATTTAACAACCTTAATATACCTGATTTGCCCCCAGACTTTTAAATATTTAACAAATTCAGGAAGCAGTACCTTTCTAAGCATGTATGCAAATTGTTACAATAAAAAAAAAAATCAAATTTAAAAACCAGGCCCTCTTAACTTTAAGCAAATAGAATAAGATTAGAAAAATGTTGAATATTGGTAATGGTATATAGGACTGATGATTGTACTATTCTTTGTGTGTATTTCTCTGATTACAGGCTACAGTTCACCTATTTAAAATGTAAAAATGAATGGGTTTCAGTTATATTTATAGAGGTATGCAACTATTACCACAATTTTAGAACATTTTCCATCTTCCTCCAAAGAAATCCTGTACCCTTTAGTCATCACCTCCCACATCCCTCCATCCTCCCTCCTCCCCCACCCTTGACAATCATTAATCTACTTTCTTTTCTGAACATTTCATATACATAGAATCATACAATATATAGCTTTTTTTGGTGACTGACTTCTGTCATTAAACATAATGTCTTCGTGTATGATTTTATGGACCTAATAATATTCATTTGAAGGATATACCGCAACACATATTATACATCTGTCAGCTGGTGGACATTTAGATTGTTTCCACCTTTTGGCTAATAGGAATAATGCTTCTAAAAAACATTCATTGATTTCTCTTGGATATACATCTGGAGTTGATGTGTTGGATGGTAGCTTTGTTTAACCTTTTGAAGAACTGCCAGACTGTTTTCCAAAGTTATCATAGTATTTTAACTTCTTAACATATATATATATATAGAGTTTGGATTTCTCTTAAATCTTTGCTTGCCTGACACCTCTATCATCCATCTTTATATTTCTTATCATCCTAGTGAGTGTGAAGTGGTACCTCATTGTGGTTTGAATTTCCATCTCCCTGATGATCAATAATGTTAAGCTTTTCTTTTACCTACTAATTGCTCATTTGTAAATCTTTTTCAGAGAAATGTCCATTCAGATCCTTTGTCCATCTTCTAAATTTGGGTTTTTGTCTTTTATTATTGAGTTCTACATGTTCTTTATGTTTTTTAGATGTAAGTCTCATATCCAATATGTGATTTGGAATTACTTTCTTCAATCAAATAGATTGAATTTTTACTTTTTCAACGCTATCCTTTGAAGCATACACATTTTTTAATTTTGATGAAATCCGATTTACCTATTTTTGTTTGGGTTAATTACGTCTTTGGTACCTATAACCCCTCCATGGGTTTCAGAATGTGGTTGATTATTTTTTGTTTACATGTCAACTTTATTTTTTAATTTTTTAAAAACTCAATATATCAAGGATTTACACTTGTGATTTCTTCTAAGAGTTTTATAGTTTTAGTTTTAACATATCTATATGTTAAAACTTGATCTATATGTCAAAACTTTTCTGTATACATAGGATGCCAAAAAAAAGTGATTTAAGAAAGGGAAAACTGTATTAAAATTGTAATACTTAATATATATTGATAACAAAAGATGAATACAAGTCACATTTGAGCCACTCTTATAATTATAGAAGTTAGATGTGACTTGAGTATTACAGTTTTGTTTTTGTGGGCTTTTTTTTTCTTTTTTGAGACAGGGTCTCAAGCTGTCACCCTGGGTCGAGTGGCATGGTGTCATAGCTCACAGCAATCTCAGACTCCTGGGTTCTAGTGATCCTCTTGCCTCAGTTTTTTTATTTTATTATCATTATTATTTTTTTTTGTAGAGACAGGGTCTTGCTTTTGCTGAGGCTGGTCTCTAACTTGTGAGCTCAAGCACTCCATCTGCCTTGGCCTTCACAGAATGCTAAGATTACAGGCATGAGCCACCGTGCCCAGCTGGGTATTACAATTTTAATACAGTTTTTCCTTTCTTAAAATGTGTATCCTTTGGCACCCTCTGTATATGATGATTAACTTTATATGTCAACTTGACTGGACTAAAGGATGCCCAAATCGTAAAATATTATTGCTGGGTGTGTCTGTGAAGGTATTTCAAAAAAAAAAAAAGAGATTAGGATTTGAATCAGTAGACTGAGTAAAGAAGATCATCCTCTCTGATATGTGCATCATCCAATCTTTGCTGGGACATATATCTTTTGATGCCTTTAGAGATTAGAGTTCCTTTGGTTCTTAGGCCTTTGAACTCCACGACTTAACACTAGCAGACTCCTCTACCTGCTTTTTACTTAGTCCTTTGGACTCAGACTGAATAACACCACTGGCTTACCTGGTTCTCCAGCTTCTAACTAATATGTAAGGGGAAAGGGTTCAACTTCAGTTTTTTTCACATGATTATTCAGTTGTCATACCACCATTTGTTGAGAAGACTATTCTTTCTTTATTGAATTGATTTTGCATTCCTATCACAAATCAATTGACCATATATGTGAGAATTTAATTCTAGATTCTCAATTTTATTCCATTGATCTATATTTTTATCTTTGTGTCAGGACTACACTGTCCTGATTACTGTAGCTTTATATTAAACTGAATTCAAGAAATGTGATTCCTTCAAGTTTGTTCTGTTTTCTCAAAATATTCTGGGAATATTGCATTTCCTTATGAATTTTATGATCTACTTATCTCTTCTATTTGTGTGTATGTTTTCAGGTTTTTATACAAAATAAATGTATATTAGCTTTTGTTTTTTTAATGTGATTAAAGAAAATAACAAAAATCGCAACTCTAGTCCATGACAACATTTAGTAGGCAAGAGAAGGATAAAAAGTTGACATATATCCAGCCAAGTTGTCTCAGAATTCAAAAAGAAAAAAAATTAAAAAATAAAGTTGACATATAAACAAAAAATAATCAAGCACATTCTGAAACCCACAGAGGGGTTATAGGTACCAAAATTTTCAGAGAAATGATGTCAGATGTAATCTGAAATTTGCCCATTGAATTTGGACATTAAGATACGCTAGATTTCCACCACAGACAGTTTAATGAGAACATGAGGGAAAATGGTCTAAAAGTGAATGAATAGCAAGTAGAATGCTATAATTCTAGGTCTGGGTCTAAAGAGTAGATTGAACTGATAAGGAAAAAAACCTTTGTCCTAATTTGGAGCCACTCAATTCTGGCCCTACCTTCTGCTCCAAACACACAGAAACACTGAAATTCAACACTCAGGAAGGGTGGTAAGGTGGACATAACACCAAATGACTCCCAGGCATGTCAGAATCAGAATTAGCTCATATTAGCTAAGGCTCAAGTTTCCATTGACACTTGGGAAGATTAGTTTGTGGGCTTATGCATGATGGGAATTGGTACAGAGATGTGTTCATAGGACAAGAACTGAGATGGATCACCCCATCTGTGAAACAAAAGTAAAGAATTTTTATTCACACCTCAGAAAAGTGTTGAAAGATCTGCATTTCCATATAGACTTAATACAAAATGGGGTGACAAATGTATTTTGAAGAAAGACATTGGGTGGGCTCTCTATGTAGATGCAAAACACTGTCCTACATTCTACTTGTTAATCTTCATTCCCACTCATTAAAAGTGTGGATAATGTCTCTTTAAAAGATATGTTGTCCCAACCCTTAGCACCTGTGAATGTGACCCTGTGTGGAATAAGATCATTGAAGCCGTAACTGGTTAAGATGAGGTCATAGTAGAGTAGGGTGAGTCCTTAATCTAATGGCTGGTGTCCTCATAAGAAAAGAAGTGACACAGATACAGGGAAGATGGCTAGATGAAGGTGGATGTCAATATTGCAAGACTACAAGATCTCACCAGTTGTTACTATGTTCTGTAAAAATCACATTCTAAATTATCTGACTTCTGACTGATAGTCTCATTTAATGATTTCTTTCCTTGGTAATACTGTAATCTATATCTATCTTATTGATATAAATATTTGTGCATTTTCTTGTTGTGAAGTGCTTAAAGCATTTTGGCCTGTTTTTTCCTACCTGTTGGGGGGAATAAAGCTCGTGTTTAACAGTTATTTAAACCAAATATTTAAAGTACTACCTTAAGTAAATTAACAGGTGTTAATAAAGTTATGATGAAATAATAAAATGATTTAAAAGATGTATCATAGGCTGGACTTGGTGGCTTATCTCTATAAACCCAGCACAGTGTAAGGCCGAGATGGAAGGATAGCTTGAGGCCAAAAGTTCAAGTCTACAGTGAGCTACCATCCCACCACTGTACTCTAGCCTGGTGCCAGAGGCCCCTTGTCTTTAAAAAAAAAAAAAAAAAAAATTGTATCCTGTGGAGAAAATAGCTGTTGATTAGTTACCTTTAAAAATTCTATGAGAAATAACCACGAGTGATTCTGAACTACATAGGCCAGTAAGAAGGGAGGGACAGCCTCAACATCACTACCACTATCTCCCTCAGCCTGCTGCGGCAAGAAGAGGGCAGCTGGGTGAGGAGAATTGTGATCTCTCCTTTCTGTGCCCACATATACCTACCTCCCTTCCCCTCCCAACTGCATTCATATACCTGACATCCCTCTCATATATACATACATAGTTACCCAACCTTTCCCGATAGATACTCATATACATACGCCTAACCTTCCTCTACATATTCAGATATACTTAATTTTCTTGCCCCATGTACACACATATACCTATCCTTTCTTTTCTTGCCCCATGTACACACATATACCTATCCTCCAGTGGAAGGAAATGGGGAAGTGAGAAGTTGCCACAGGATAAATCTAGGGCAAAATAAAAAAATGTTGAAAATACAAACCAGACTGGGCAAGGCGGCTCCTCTTCAACTTTTGTTGAGTTGCTTTCATCTGTCTTCATCTACCATTTGAATTTTTCCTTTCTTTACTATGTCCTTTCTGCTGTGACTAACTCAATTTACACACTTTTAACTACTAACTCTCTGCAAATGGTTCTCTAACCCAAGGTCTCTCAACTTCAGCACTATTGACATTTAAGGCCAGGTAATTGTTGTTGTGTGGGCTGTTCTGTGAATTGCAGCGTCCCTAGCTTCTGCTCTCTAAGTTCAGCACCTCTTAGCTGTAACAACCAAAAATGTCTGCAGACATTGCCCTATGTCCCTGGGATAGGGGTGAGGGGAGGCAAGCAAAACTTCCTCAGACAGAGAATCATTGTTTTATCTGCTTTTTCCAGCAGTGACCCACAACCCTCTTTCTAGGTATGCAGTTTGAATACTCACTTGTCAGTTACATAGATCTCCCTCCAGCACATTTACTCACAGGTTGAAAGCTGCCTACATGGTATTAGTAACACTCCCTACCCTAAGGTTAGAATTGGAAATCCATAAATCGGATGGAACCTGAAAATGTATTGCATTTGTCCTGAAGAGTATGTGAAAGAGATTAGAAGTGACTACTCATATTTAAAAATTAGAAGGTTTCACATGGAAATCTAGATTACTGTAATATTTGTTTTCTTTTTCTTTAAATAAGGTTTTGCTTAGCCAGGCTTAGTGGCAGGTGCCTGTAGTCTCAGCTATTTGAAGGGCTAAGGTATGAGGATTGCTTGAACCTAGGAGTTTGAGGTTGCTGGGAGCCAAACTAAGGTCGTGGCACTCTATCCCAGGCAACAGAGTGAGACTTTGTATATATATATATATATATATGATTTTGCTATCCTAGGCTTGCATTTCCATTGAGTGGGCCTGATGGCAGTCACTGTTATCCTAAATAACCATTACATACAGGTTGGTTCTGGACAGACTCTGGTAGGGCCAAATGAGTCCACATGCTGCCATCTGTTTATTCATGTACAAGGCTTTCTGTTATGGATAAAGGTAAAAGAACAGATGCTCCAAGGACCATCCCAAGAGGTTGGGATGCTGGGGACAGGGCCTTGTGGCAGCAACTCACAAACTTCCTGTGTTCTGGGAAGATAACAGGGTGTTCTGCCAAGACTTAGATTAGTTGCGGGACACCCAGCCTATGTGGACTCCGTAGAGCAAAAATACTTCCTGCTCCTCTGACAGCACCAACATTATACCTACAGCCCCTTCCTCCCGCTACCCCAACCCTCAACCTGGAGTACTGACTGAGTATAAATTTAGTCTAGAGTAGTAGTTCTGTGAAGGGATAACTACTTTAATATAGAGGGATATTGTATAACCTCCTAACCTATCAGGAGAAGTCTGTTTAATGTATACTAAGTTGATTAATTACATTGTTGTGAGAAAGAAAAGTAACAAAGGGAAACAGGATTGCAGAACAGCTCTTTGAGGAGATATCCTCACTGTTTTCTGGATTCACTGTCTTTTTTGTAAATAAAAGAATTGTTGATCTCTCATCCACTTCTCTGAGTGGCTTGTGTGACAGGCAGATGGACTCATTGGTCTGCAACAGGTCCAGGAGGAGCTTCTAATCCTCTGAAATGGGAAGTCCTTATAGTCCCCAGTGTCACCATAAACAAATACAAAATGACATGCATATCCCATTTGTTTTCCCGGTACCATTCTTATGCTTCGGATTCTCAGGCCAGTAGAGCTCAACAACTAGAACATTACAATCTTTCTGCTTAGTTAACAATTCTACCTTTTCAGAAACAGCAATTCTTTGCGGGAAAACAAGGCCAAGAGTCGCCAAAACAATGCCAAGACTTACCATCCATCATTAACTTGTGACTTCTAAATAAGACCTTCAGGGCGGTGCCTGTGGCTCAAAGGAGTAGGCTCACCTTCCCCATATACCAGAGGTGGCAGGTTCAAACCCAGCCACAGCCAAAAACTGCCAAAAAAAAAATAGACCTTCTGTGCACTAAGACTCACCATTCATCACTAACCTTTAACTTTTGGATTAGACCTCCTGCATGTGTTGCTTTCAATGCAACTTCCACAAATACATGTAGCCGCCTTTCTGAATCCCTTATAAAAATCCCTACCCTTAGTTGGTTGAGGAGACAGATTTGAGACAGTTATCCTCTCTCCCTACTGATATCACCTGTAATAAATTCCCTTTCTTCCTTGGCAATCAATCCTGGTTGCCTCAATAATTGACTTTTTGTGCAGTGAGCAACTGCATCTAGGCTAGAACCTCTTTATTTTCCTACACATGGCCCACTTCCCCACTTCAGGGTAGTCCCTCAACTAACGGTTCCACATATTGGTTTCAGATAAGCTTTTCCAAAATGTAGCTACGATCAAACAATGCTCCAGCTCCTACTTCTGTCCTGTTTAGTAGTCTTCAGTAGCCATCTCTTATCTACTGATGAGATGCTGTCAGTGCCCAGCAGGCTTGGGACCTGCGGGACCCACCTGGTACAGCTCTGGCCTTATCTATGAATGAAGAGCTTCAGGACGTAATTCTATCCTTGCCTTTCCTGAAATTGTGATCTCAAATTGTTCAAGTCTTACTTTAATTAAGGGGAGAAACAAAATGAAATACAATTTAAAGAATGCCAACTCTGTATCAAGAATCATGGTAGGCAATTTACATTTACTTATATTTACATATAAGAATGATGTAAGATTCTCAATATCTTTCTAAGATTATATTGTGCAATTGAGAAGTTGAAGATCTTGTCCAAGTTCACAGAGATTGGATAACTTTTTGCCTTAATTATTTCAATAGTATCTTCAGGGAGGAGCCACAACAATATCAACAGAAGCTACTTTTTTCCTCTTTTCTTTC
Organism: Loris lydekkerianus; assembly: GCA_963574355.1. Classification (NCBI taxonomy): domain Eukaryota; kingdom Metazoa; phylum Chordata; class Mammalia; order Primates; family Lorisidae; genus Loris; species Loris lydekkerianus. Next base: position 65,637 of record CAUYPK010006740.1, read on the forward strand.
TGTTTTTGTTTATGCTGTTGTTTGTTTATTTGCTTTGCTTTGCTTTGCTTTGTTTTGTTTTGTTTTGTTTTTGAAAGTGCCAGGGTGGCTATTTTTTGTGTGTACTAGATATATATATATATTTTTTTAATTAATTAATTTATTTATTTATTGTGGAGATGGGGCGGGGAAAGAAGGCGGGGGAAGAGGTACGTGACAGGGTCAGGCCAGTGGCATGGTACAACATTGGCTGTATCTAGGTAGAGGCAGTTTCAGGCCGGGCCTTGCTGAGTCGTTGCTACGTGGAAGTAGCTCGATGGATCTACTTCTAGTCAGGCTTGGGAAGTTGCACTAGGCCTCAGGCACATGGCAGGGCCCAACAATTCCCTCTTTTGTTTTTTGTGTTATACTATTTTAAATTGCACATGAACTTTATGCCTACCCTGTACATAATTCTATGGATTTATAAACAGCTAAAATACTTCCTGCTATATTACTAATTCCCTTGATGAAGTGTCACATTTTAGACTTTGATCAAAATTTAAAGGAGATAAAAGTTGGACAGTTCACATACTACGTATAATACGGCACCTTGAACTCATTTGCACCATTTTTGTCAGCTTGTAATTTTCTCTGTCCTTAGTGTTCTTACCTGCTTGGAATTTCATTACATAGAAAACCTTAGAAGCAATTATACTGTGACTACACAAGTATTTCTTTAGTATTATTTACAAAAATAGACTGATCTTTATACTTCTCTACCCTTCTGGTGCAGAGTTCATACATGAAAATTAGCACTCAATTTTGGCATATAAACTTAAAGGCCAAACCTCATGGGACTACATGTCTACCCTACACTATACTTTTCTCCTACCAAGAGCATAAAAGAAGAGTAGGAAATAAAACCTGACTTACTTTATAATAACAATTGTGTGAATAGGCTAAATCCCCTTCTGGAAGGATGGCCTGGAGTTTGGTCATGCAAGTAAAAGCAAGAAGTGCAGTATGTAACTCTGCTTTCTGGCTTGAGTTTGAGAGCTAAGAATACAGCCTGTCAACTTCTTATATAGGATCACCTTGGTATAGTGAACATTGATGGTCTTGAGGGCTGCCAGTAGGCACCACCCCCATGTCTCAATTATTGGATTGTGAGTGCTATGTGGCTTTCTGTAGTGCCTTTATCTCTTAAAGTGAGTATGATACTGGCAGTGATTCCAGGGTCATATAAAGAGAATGCTGTCTTATCTACAGAAGAAAATGTCTCTAAAAAGTACCAGAAGTCTGATAATCTGGGTCATAGACCTAACCTTGTCTTTTGCTGAGTCTTTGACCTTTGGCAGGGAAGGAAACTACCATTATTACGGGCCTAACGGGTATATCAGTCACAATATTTTTTATTTAATCCTTCTAATGAACACATTTTTACCAGCGAGAAAACAGACTCAAAGAAAATGAAGGAAGTTGTTTTAAATTCAGTAGCCAGAAAGTAAGAAATCTATGTAAAACCATAGCTGTCTGACCCTAAGGTCTATCCAGGCTTTTTGTATTTCAGCAAATACCTCTCTGCAACTCAATTTCTCTTGACTTCTAACCTTATCTGTAAAATAGGGATGCTACTGTGAGGGTTAGTTTTTCTGAAGGATATAGTGACAGGCCCTCTCCCAAAACCATTAAATTGCTGTAGTTGATAATGTTGAGCCACAATCTGACTAGAATGACCATTCTAGTGTGAGACTATTCCCTTGTTTGAACACCATAATTCAATTAATGTAGCCCAAGAAAACACTAATTTTTTCCCCAGCCACATTACACTGTCATTTGAAACTCAGTTTATAGTCAACTAAAGCTTAATTTTTTTTGACAAATGCTACTGTTAAACCACGATTTGCCCATCTTATGTTCCTATTGCCTTTTTAGCTGAAGTCTCACTTGTCATTAAACAGTTAAAAGAAATAGTTTTTTTTTTTTATATGACAATGCTCAGGGCTCTAAGAAGAATTAGGATTTTACTCCCATCCCTAGAAGTTCCCATTGTATATGTGGGACAAAGACAATGAACACAATAAATACCTGAATGTAAGTCGAGGGAGAAAAGTATTTTGTAGGAACGAAGGAAGAGGAATTGTGAAGCATGTTCACAATTACAATTTAAATCTACTAGAGACTGGTAGGATTTAAAATAACAGCTTAGGAGACAGTTTCATATATAACAAAGCATTACTTGATTGTATTATCTTTTCATAAAATTAGCATAATGCCTTCCAAAAAGAAGTCAGAGGAAGAAATTCAGAGTGGCACTGTATCTCTTCCATAATACACATTACTTACTATACCCAAGGTATACAATGAAAGTACAAACCCATGCTTTGTCACTAAACTACATCATAAGGTCTCAAAAATTAGCAGCTTAGAAAATGATCATTCTGTCTTCCAGCAATATTTAATTCCAACTTATGTATATGAAACCTGTTTTCTTTCTATAAGTTCCTTCTAAAGGAAAATTGAGCTTTCTATCATACAGATAAGGTATTTTTCTTTTGAATCTAGCAAGAGGGCCAGGCATGGTGGCTCACACTTGTAATCCTAGCACCCTGGGAGGTTGAGGCAGGTGGATTACTTGAGGTTACGAGTTTGAAACCAGCCTGAGCAAGAGCTAGATCCCATCTCTACTAAAAATAGAAAAAAATTAGCCAGGCGAGTGAGGGAAGAATTATTCATTAGGTGCCTATAGTCCCAGCTACTTGGGAGGGTGAGGCAAGACGACTGCTTGAGCCCAGGAGTTTGAGGTTGCTGTGAGCTTAGATGATGCCACTGCACTCTACCCAGGGCAACAGAGGAAGATTCTGTCTCAGTGAGAAACAAACACACACACAAATGAATGGCAGCATTTTTACTGTGGCCTTTTAGCTAATTAAAAAAAGTAAAAAGTTTTCATTTCTGCTTTTGTATAGAGTTGAGCTAGGTTGAGGCAGAGAATGAAGTGCCCTCAAGAAACAGCAGAAGGAAGGAAGTATAAAGGGGGAAAAATATAAAAGTACTAACGGACCATACCAACGAATCACAACTAAATGCAAAATTTTCCAAAAAGTCTCTAATTTTAAGTGATGCCTCAATTTAAGAAACAGTGATTTAATATTACAAGTTTTTAGTACACAAAGTTATAAAAATTCAACTCTTACCTTACAGGAAACAATTGAGGAAAACATCCTTGTGTTTGTGTGTTAACAAATTTCTGTATCTGAAGCACTTGTTTTAAAAGATGTCCCTTGGAAGATCTGTCAATTTTTGTTAATACCATCTATAAGAAAACAAATTTTTAATTATTAGAAATAAAGTAGTTCTTAATACAGTTTTACACATTTTAGCTATAACTTTTTGTTAAAACTAGGTTATCTGTACAATTTTTTTAGTCTCTTTGTTTCTATTTCCTCAAGTATAAAATAAAAACAATACCCTACAAAGGAGTGGCTGTAAAGAATAAATGAGTTAATATGTGCAACATACGAGGTCTGACAATCAAATTCACGAACTTGGCCTAGAAAAAGTGCTACATATCTCACTGCTGAATATCACCATGGTCACCTTCAAAGTCCTCCCTTTAAAATGCTATGTACGGATGTTAGTGCATAGTCTACCCTTCAAAGCAATTTTGAATTCTTTATCTGGAATTACTATCAGAGGTGTTGTCATACGGCACACAAAAACACACAGCAATAACACCACTCATCAAGACATGACCACATGTCAACATGAACATAGCTGTGAGACACTGATAAACCAAGGTTACGAAACCTTACGAAGTTGTTTGAACAGTGCTGCCAACATAAGTACATGGTGGCAAGTTCTTGAACTTGATTTGCCAGAACTCGTAAGACAAAAGCTGTGACGGCCATTCCAGAAAAAAAGAGTTCCAAAATTGCTCTGAAGGGTGTGGACTAGGTGCTGGCATGGGGGCATAGCTTCCTAAGGAGAGTACTTCTAAAGTGACCATAGTGATATTCAGCAATGAGGTATGTAGGAGTTTTTCTCAGATGAGTTCATGAACTTAAGTGTCAGACCTCGTGTAAAGTATACACTAAATATTTGCTATTTAATAATGCTTTAACTACACAGAACCATAGTATTTTGGATTTAAGATCAATAAAAAGGACCATGAAGTCATATTTGCAATTGTGTTAAGTTAAATGTTTCATTCATTCTTTTTTCTCACTTTTTTGCCCTCAGTTGAGTGCCATGGCATCATAGCTCACACCAACCTCAAACTCTTGAGCTCAAGTGGTCCTCCTGCCTCAGACTCTTAAGTTAAATGTTTCATATGATCACAACTTATCTTGTGGTTTAGGATATATAAAATTGCCACTTTGTAATCATTTTTTCACCTACAAAATGATTCGGCCTTATCTGTACTACTCTAAAGGAAAAATCAGAAATCAGGTTCTTTGTAGGTTTTATCCACTATATTATATTCCAAGTAAGTCAAGAATTTTACTTGTCCAAGGATCAACTACATAGTGCAGTAAAGTCAAGACACAGATGATTACAAATCTATTAGGTTTTCCTATAGAATTTCCATAAAATTAAATTTCCTGAAAAATCCTTTATGCTTTTTAGTCATAAAAGATGCTAATGACAGGAGTGAGAAGCAGAAAATGTGTGGTTTCTAATGACCTGTGATTCTACCCATTTCCCCAAATGGCAATGTTTTCTCATAAAGGCAAATGTGCTGATATTTAAAGGGAAATGCAGATATAATTTCTCTATTACATTTCCTTTTTCAAAGAAGAAAGTAGCATTTCCTTTCAGTTAAAACTGAGGAAAAGATGATTTTATAAACTGGCATCTATGATACAAAATTAGGAATTCTATTACTCAGTTTGGTAATATTTAGTCATTTTTTTCTAGGTATATTATCAACGCTTTGACTTCTCATGACTATAAGTTATATTAATGCTTCATAGGACTTGCCAACCCCAAGAATAGAATGAAAGTGGCTTACCAATTTGATTTGCATTAAACTTCAAAATGAGTGGTTAAAATGAGTGGTTTTATGACATTTCTTTGAAACCAAATTATACATTGGGTTCTTCACTTTTCTTTGGAAAATCAATTTTAAGAGTGCTATTTTACTTTGTGAAGTCTCACAAAGCAAAATTAACATGGATACCAATCTACTAATCTGTATTCTATTCTAGGTCAAAAGACAGAAAGAATATTGATAAGATATTTCTAAAAGAAATTCTGTTTTCTGTAAGAATGTAACAGTTCTAGCCAGCTGTTGTGGCAGGCACTTGTGGTCCCAGCTACTTGTGAGGCTGAGGCTAGAGAATTGCTTGAGCCCAAGAGTTTGAGGTTGCTGTGAGTTATGATGCCATGGCATTCTACCGAGGGCAACATAGTGAGACTCTGTCTCAAAAAAAAAAAAAAAAAAGAATGTTCTACTTGAGTGCTAGAGCTGCTATATTGTTGGAACAATTTTTCAATTCCAAATAGTTAAGCAAAGTTTTCAGTAGCACTTTCATTCACATTCTGTTAAGTACTATCTGCTGAAGTCCTACTAATTTGTTTTGGACAAATGTTTATATTGCCATAAAGAAAAAAAAATATGAAAAAGCATATAGGGACATTAAATGTACAGCTTAAAAAACTTTTATATTGACTATAATTTTAAAAACTTAAAGCTGAGAGAAAGAAAAGAGAATAAAGATGCCACAGAACTTATTTTAATATTAAGGGCTGAGTAATTGATAAGTGTTTTCAAAGGTTACTCTCCTTTATCTTTTGAAGAGGAAAGATAAGCTCAGTTGTTAAAATAATAGGAATGTGTGGCTCGGCACCTGTGGCTCAAGCGGCTAAGGAGCCAGCCACATACACCTGAGCTGGCAGGTTCATATCCAGCCCAGGCCCGCCAAACAATGACGGCTGCAACCAAAAAATAGCAGGGTGTTGTGGTGGGCGCCTGTGGTCCCAGCTACTTGGGAGGCAGAGGCAGAGGCAGAGGCAGAGGCAGGAGAATCACTTGAGCCCAGGAGTTGGAGGTTGCTGTGAGCTATGATGCCACTGCACTCTACCTAGGGCGAAAGCTTGAGGCTCTGTCTCAAAAAAAAAAAAAAAAAAAAAAAAGGAATGTACACGTGAAGATGCACACAGAACTGATATTTCTAATTGCAACCATGATTCAAAGGAAACACTTACCACATATGGCAATGCAAATTCTTCACACATTTCTACGGCAATATTGTCTGTTTTTTGAATTCCGACAACACTATCCACTAATAAAAATGTTCTTTTCAAACTACAAGAATGTAGAAATAAAGATTAGTGGCAATATAAGATATCTCCATTCATTATCCCCCACTCCCCACTATATGAAGAAATTTTCCTTTGAATGATTGAGACAATTTAAGATTTACACATTTCTTTAGGCAACAGAAATGTTCAATTCACCAGGAAGTTCATCTTACAGTCTAATAGGTCTCAATGCTGTTTACTTTCATTAACTAAATTTGCTAAATATTAACTTATTTCAATAAGTATATATTGAACATAAGACGTTGCCTGGACTTGACACAAAATGAGTCTGCTCTTTCCACTTAAAACTCTGGTGGAAGAAAGAGTCACAAATCTAATTAACTAAAGCTACAGCAAACCTTTTCTTATGCTTCAAGAGATTAGCATTTTTCTGTGTATTGTGAAGTTCTTGAAAGAGAATTGTTACTTTACTATATAGAGAGACAAAACAAAAAATAACATTTTCAGAAGATGTGATAGCCAAGGCATTTTAAGAATGATCAGCATTTACTTTATTAAAATATGGCAAATACCATATTAACCAACAATTTTCATTTTTAAAATTAGTTAAGAGTGGTTTTAAAAAAAATTAATGTATTAACTGAAGTACACTTTGTTCAATTTCAATATAGGAAACACGTGAATTTAAGATTTAAGTTAATCTAAATGCAGAAGACAAGTGAGCAGTACATCCCTTGGCCATAAATATTGCATTGTAGAATATTATGAGAATAAAATGGACCTTCTAAGTCACTTGGTAAAACCCAAGTGTTCGTCATGTGTAGAATACTATACTGACAAAAACATGCTTTGAGGTTAAATGTGTAACTATTGTGAGAAAAAAAGTTTCCTTACTTCTTTCGTTCTTTTAGATAGGTCTCTACCATTTCAACAAAATCTTCAGGTGATCTATAGCCATAACCTGGCATGTCCACCAATGTAAAATATTTTCCAACTCTAAAAAAATTCATTTTCTTTGTATGTCCCTATAAAGTAAATGGAAAAATAAAAGCTGTTTTAAAATATGTCCTTCATATATTTAATGATTCAAAATGTTTTCTATTTAGTCAATAAATATTTATTAAAAGCCAAAATATGTATGTTCTTAACCCTGATGATGATGACACAGGTAAAGACAGAAGGGAGGTAGATGGAGATAAACTTAGACCATACTACTTTTTCCCTCCAATTCTCTTTTTTATTATTTTTGTTATCAATGAAACAATTCTCTTTTTAAAATAAAATATGTATGTCTTAAGACCATTGGATCCCATATTAGAAATATATAGGTAAAATATTTTGGAGTTTTTCCTATTTTATTAATTCTTGGTGAAAAACATCTGTTCTAAATTGACCTTAATCAATATTCTCTGATAAATAATATGTCTCCACTTTAAAGAGAAATGAAGTATGGCACTAATAGATTAAAATGCTTACAATCCTGGCAGTGCCTGTGGCTCAGTGGGTAGGGTGCTGGCCCCGTATCCTGAGGGTGGCGGGTTCAAACCCGACCCCGGCCACAACTGCAACAACAACAACAAAAAAAAGCCGGGTGATGTGGTGGGTGCCTGTAGTCCCAGCTACTTGGGAGGCTGAGGCAAAAGAATCACCTAAGCCCAGGAGTTGGAGGTTGCTGTGAGCTGTGTGACACCATGGCACTCTACCGAGGGTGATAAAGTGAGATTCTGTCTCTACAAAAAAATATATAAATAAAATAAAATGCTTACAATCCATCATACAGGTTTTCATAAAATTTAGATTCAAAACCTGATAATTTCTTATACCTAGACTACTGCTTCCTTAAAATCAAGATATTTGTTTCTTAAGGTGGGTTCTTGTGCTTTCATTAAAAATGTTTAAAGCAGGTACAATACTATAATTATAAAATATTTATGCAACTAAAATTGGTATAAAGATGATGAAAAGTGGTTTATTCATAGTATTGTGACATTTACTAATCAGAAAAGGAAAGATTTTCTGATTTACTAATCGGAAAAAGTCATTGATGACTAGTTCTGAGTTACCTGGTAACATGGACAGTTCCTGCATAAAATTGCCAGTCAACAATGTGTTCACATAGCAGCTGTTTCCCGATTTCATTTCTCCCAGTCTCAATTCCCAGTTGTCCCAAATTCAGCTTATTTTATTCTTTATTCCCTCATCCTCTCTCAGCTGCTTACAACACAGAATCACTTAGCATCTCTCATCTTAAGATAGGCAATTTAAGAAGTTAATCAATTATTTAGATCTTAGAACAAATATTATCAGAGGGAAGATTTTTATAAATGGTGATTAAGTTTCCAGTCAGCTTATCTGTCTATCTATAGGAAAATGATTGTAGAATCCTAGATTGGGGATGTTATTTTTTTTTCACTGTCCTTTTACAACAGGAAGGGGACCCCTCAACTTAGAAGTGTTTACTTGGTGAGGCAAGGCAGAAGTAAGGATGGAAGGGTTAAGGAATGGAAAGAATAGTGATAGAACCAGAGAATCAAATATACAAGGAAGTGGGGAGCAAGAAAAGATCAGTGACATTTCATAGAAAGGTTCCAACTCAATGAAAGGCAGGGCAGTGGGGGAAGTGATGAGGGCAGTAGTGAGTATAAGGGTTGGTGGAAAGGTTTTGCCATGGATAGATAAGGGGGGGCAGTGAGTTTTGAGGAAAAAGTGTCTTACACACTGGTAAAGGTCCATCACTGAGAAGGAAGTAGAAAGAATCAAAAAATGACAAAGCAAGTAAAGCAGAGTAGCAGGAATGACAAGCACATAATTTGGCCCTAAGTAAACATGTCTGACTGGTGTACATGTTTGTGTGTGTGAAAAGTAATTTATATACTGTATACCTTATGAGATTAATAAAAGATTAGAGGAAGAAAAAAGCAAAAAACTTAGTTGTTTCACCTAAAATCAATGTAGAAGTAGACGATCACTCTTATAGAAGGAAATATAGAATGACAATACTTTACTTGACAACTTTTGGGATAATTTGGACAAAGGAAAATTTCCTCAAGATATTGCCAAGACTACTCAAATAAATCCAGCCACAGTTCCTTTTCTTCAGAGAAATACACAGGCATCAATAAAATAGACATGAAGTTATGAAAGGACAGACATGTTTGAAAGAAATCCCTTGTTTAGGAACTTAGCAATTATGATTTCTTATACTTTATAACATTTACTATTCAATAAGATGAACAGTCCAGAGGTATTTGAAAATTTCAGCATACCGGTTTTTTGGAGACTCTGACTTCAACCTCAGGGGCCAGTGAAAATAAAGCCTTTATTAGGGAGGATTTTCCAACATTGCTTCTGCCTATAAAACACACCTTATATAAGGAAAGATAATTAAGTACTATTTAATATATACACAAACACATAAGAAATAGATTGTCTTAGTGCGGTGCCTGTGGCTCAAGAGGTGGCGGGTTCAAACCTGGCCCTGGCCAAAACTGCAAAAAAAAAAAAATATATATAGACTGTCTTAGCTGAAAAATTCTTGAACTATTCAGTCTTGCCAAACCATATAATAAGTGGCTTATATTTAGTTAAACCTCAAATTCTAACATACAGCTAACATTTACTGAATGATTTCAATGTGCCAGGTTCTGTTTTAGGCATTGAACATTTATTTTTTATATGGATGTATAGCTTAGTGATGAAATCCGGGCTTTTAGTGTATCTATCACCCAAACAATGTACATGGTACCCATTAAGTAATTTCTCATCATCTACCCACCTCCCACCAAAATGATGATTATCATTAATACACACTCCTCTGCTTTTGAACATGGTATCCAAGGGGACAATATTAACTACTTGTTTCAGAATGAGGGCAATACTCATGTACCCTCTGGGGACATTTTGGAAATTTATAAGGACATTTTTGGTTATCAACACAATTGAAGGGCATTTAGTGGGCAGGGGCCAGGAATGCTATATATTCTGCAAAACCCGAATCAATCTTTTCAAAATGAATTGACCTGAATCCTGAGTAAATTTAAATGCTCTGCCAGATCAAATCCAATGTTAATATGTAGATAAAGCTTAAACAAATGAACTATAAAAAAGTCCAGTAATTTAAACGTGTTAATGGAAACACAACGTTATGTCAAAATTATTAATTACTTCACGTACTTCCTCAGTTCTAACTACAGTTCTACATATATTTAGAAGAAAATATGTATAGGGATTTAAGCTGCCTTTTAGCAGACTTAGAACAAAATAGTAAACCGTAGGACAGTCAGAAAATGCCGATTCATGGAATTTCACTAATAAAAGCGATTTTTGAAAAAATCTTCCATTTTGCCTTCTACAGATAATTACTATTTTGTATAGGAAACTGAGATTGGGCACAAATCACATATTGATAATGATGTCTCAGCAGGTTTTCCTCGCTCAAATAGGAAAATAATTATAAAAGGAGAGTTAATTTTTTGAACGCATAGTTTGGGTTTTAAAGCCTTTTGGAAATTTAAACTATGTACAATCTCTGACTTACGACGGGTCAACTTAATGTCGTCCGACTTTACGATGGCTGAGGGGTGGCACCGACTGCACTTTTGACTTACGGTATTTTGGTTTGTGTCGTCTGTCGGCTCCCCTACCACCCCGTTAAGTCGAAGAGCGTCTGTACATGGTTATTTTGTCCACATAAAGCTAGAAAATCTCGCTGGGTGACAAGAAATAAGTGACAGCAAAACTCCCGCGACAGCCTGGGTGAAAACGGGCCGACGGGAGACGCAGGTCGCCCTGCAGCCAAGCGAGCGCAGGGGCGGCGCTCACCTCGGGCCAGGGGATGTCGGGGGCGTGGTCGAGGCGGACGGCCGAGCTGACGTAATCGATGCGGTTCCGGGCGGTAGCGGTGAACACCATATCGGCCCTCGCCAAGTCCTCCAGGCTGGGGTCGAAGACTCTCAGGTGAAGGTCGGACCTCGCATCTGGGGCGAGGTGCCGTTCGAGTTCCTGCAGCGGATATAGCAGCTTCGTCTGCTGCACCTTCGGCAGCTGTAGCACCTCAGCAAAGGCGTGAGACGTGCTGTAAACTCGGCTCAGGCGCCCAAGCGCCGCTGGCATCTTAAAGAGCCTCTGTAAGGAAAGCCGCAGCACGGCCGCAGCCATTCTCTTTCCCAAGAAGCCCGCCCGGCTCCTGGTGCCCAGGGTCTGGCCGCGCGTGCGTGAGCCCCTGCCCCACCGCCTGCTGGGAGCTGTAGTCTCCGCGGGCTCTGCTCGCGCCTGCCCGGCAAGTCCTGCGGGTGGAGGCGGGAAGTGTTCTGTTTTTTTTTTTTTTTTTAATTTTCCTATTGTTGGGGATTCGTTGAAGGTACAAAGAACCTGGTTACACTGATTACATTTGTTAGGTAAAGTCCCTCTCATAACTGTGTCTCGCCTTCAAGAGATGTGTGGGTTTTAACAACCTGGCCTTCCCCACCTGTCTTTGTATGTGGCTGTAGGAGGTGACAGTCACACCTGGTTATGTAGCTCTTGCGTCTCAATTGAAGGAGTAAATGTGTAAAGAAAGCTTCGGTGGATTCCCAGCCGTTTTATTTTCACAGTTTCTGGTTGTCTTGTTGGTAGTTGACTTTTGTCATATGTCCACATCACTGGGACAGGACTTTTGCAAAAAAGAAAAGGACTGAAGAGAAATATGGTTTGTTGCGTGATCTGGAGACATGAACAAACAGCAGCTTTGCTGTGGGTGTAAACTTGCTTCTGTAATTATTAAGTCAAGAAACAGGCTACACGGGATGGGATGGCATGTAGCGAAATTCTTTATTCAGGGTTTTGATTTTATACCTTTCTAGTCATGTACACAATCTATTATGTTAGTTTCATCATTAACTCATTTTACCTATCTGAAATTAACTTGAAATATCCTGTTACCATATCAACCCAAACACTTTTGCAGTAAACATCTTCTAGACACTGACTAATCTCTGGGCAGGTATCTAAATAGAGATCATAAAGAAGAAAGTAGCCACAGGGGAACAGAGTTAATGGAAGAATATCTTCAAGCATTTACTCAGTATAAAGTAACGACTGTGTCTTTTCCTCAGGGCAGAGCACCTATAGACCTCTGACAATATGTTGTTAACATACATCAACTCTCTGGCCCATATCTCTGAGGAAGGGCGGCATACCCTTTGATCTCAGGCTTCAGGGGTGTACAGGTTCAGAATGGGCTTGTGGAATTTTTAACTCCAGGCAAGCCAACTCCTTGTGTATCCCAGAGGGGTCCTGGGGCCCAGGTCCCTTAAGCCTCTGGAAAAAAAGCAAGCCATTTTAAACTCACACTGAGTTCACTTTGTGTGCTTGATGTAGGATATGTTTATTTCTAAATATTATCCTACATGGTTGAAATAGCACCTAGTTTTCAGCCTTTTCCGTAACCGCAGGAAATGTCATTAAACTTTAGCAATTTCTTAACAAAAACAGCCTTGCGTAGGATTTACAGATAGTTACATAAAAGTGTCATAACGACTTCTTATTTCAAAAGTTTCTTCTCAAAGCTATTTGAATTGACCAGCGCTGGAATGGAAAATACAGGTACCACTTTGAAATACATAACAACAATATTCTTGTGTAAAAAATGGTAGTTCTTCTAAAACAGCAGCAGCAATCAGCAGAAGAATGCTAACTCACAGCCTCCTCAGCTGTTCCCCAGGTTGTCCAGTAACTAAACAAGGAAATTCTTAAGTATTAATGAGCAGAACCAATAACTTTCAGGGTAGCAAATACAGCAGCCTGACCTGCTTTCTGGCAGGCTAATACGTGATTAATTTTTGCATTCAGCTTTGAGGCTACCCTTCATTTCCGAGTCTCACTCCCCCATAATAAAACATTTTACTGTGTACAGAAGAAATTTGGGATACATATATTACTGTGTGTGTAATATGTTTAGGAAATGTTTTCATATATGCTATTTCATGTCCAAACATTGGGGTTTCAGGTTCAGAAATAAACCAGAGCATAAAAGACTTTTGGCAATTTTTAGAGAGGTTTTGGAGATGTTCAGGGATTAAGAGACATCATCATGGTGCTGAATTCTAAATTAGTTTGAATTTCATTTGATGAAACCCATCATTTTAGAATTATTGTACAATAAAGTTTTTGCAACATCAGTTGTCTTGTCATGCAAAAGTTGGGGGGGGGGTGTCAAAAATGATCCAAAGGAAATAAATATGGCTAGGGAAACCACTTAACAAAGCATCTTGTAAAAAAGTCATATAAAAGTTCAGAAAGATGGGTAGGGGGATTGCCACTGCTTCCAGTGCGGGCCGGGGGTGGTGGTGCTGTGCCCTGGCTCCCTCCTGGCCTGTGTTGCCACATCCCCCGCTGCTATGAGCTTCCTCAGAAGCTTCCCTCTGCCAGGGCCTGCCGAGGGGCTCCGGCAGCAGCAGCCAGACACCGAAGCTGTGCTGAACAGGAAGGGCTTCGGCACCGGTACCCTTTACGTTGCCGAGAGCCGCTTGTCTTGCTTAGATGGCTCTGGATTGGTAGTCTCATTGGAATACCCCACCATTAGTTTACATGCTGTATCCAGGGACCTAAATGCCTATCCACGAGAGCATTTGTATGTTATGGTGAATGCCAAAGTGGAGAAGAATCAAAAGAATCTGTGGCTGATGAAGAAGACGACGGTGATGATGATGTTAAGCCTATTACAGAATTTAGATTTGTGCCTAGTGATAAATCAGCATTGGAGGCAATGTTCACTGCAATGTGTGAATGCCAGGCTTTGCATCCAGATCCTGAGGATGAAGATTCAGATGATTATGATGGAGAGGAATATGATGTGAAAGCACATGAACAAGGACAAGGGGACATGCATACATTTTCCACCTATACAGAAGGATTATCACATTTAACAGCAGAAGGCCAAGCCACGTTGGAGAGATTAGAAGGAATGCTTTTTCAGTGGCTGGGATAAGGACAGAAGATTCAATAAGAGATTATGAAGATAGGATGGAAGTGGATACTAAACCAACAGTTGCTGGACAATTTGAGGATGCAGATGTTGATCACTGCATCATGTTGTTTGAAGATTTTGCTCATAACTATAGTAGAGAACTTGGTGCCTCTTCCACTTTGGAGTGGGTTGATGAAAAGTCTTTTTCCTTCTCCAAAACTCACCTGAACCAGTTCTTTCTTGAGACAGACTGTACTGAGACAAGTTGTCACCAGCAGAGTTTTATTAACAAAAGTGAATTAATTTAACCAAGAGGGTATTTGTAGTTCACTATTTACCCCCAAACTTTCTGTGTCTTGGGTACCCTCTGGGGAAGCCTGTAATTCCTGCCTTCACTGTATGCATCTTCTGTCAGCCAGCAGGCCTATGTGATGACAACACACAAGAGCTAGGAGGTACAGGTAGACTAGGTGAGAGAGAGATAGGTTGAAGCTAAGAAATGCTTCTTTAGGGCTTAAGGATACCCATACTTCTAAAAAGAAGGATCTCAGAGGAATCCTAGCCTCTGCTCATTCTTTACACAGACAAGAGTCTTCTATTAATTTGGGGCCCAGATTAATTAATTTAGGCATTTCTAGGTAACCTCTTTAGTAATATCCCAGACACGTATGCTACCATTGACACAAGTACTTCTGACTAGTTTTTGCTCCTTTCTCCCTATTTCATCAGTCTGCTCTGCTCTAACCTCTTAAATTGTATCCTTTACTTTCCAACATCTTAAGTTAATTCTGTAACGGAAAAAGTGAAACTGAGATGAAATCCTCAAAGGACTCCAAATGGTAATTGTTTTGTCTTTGTAATAGCTTAACAAATAAATCTAGGTTTTCTATTTAAAAAAAGTTCAGAAAGATGGTTTGGAGTCAGTAATAAATTGTGTTTTCTCTGGACACATGAACAAGTCTTTCCTAATATCTAGTGGAGGAAGACGGTCAAAGATGATGCATCAAACTCTTGGGAACAATTCTTCTCTTATACCCCACATTTAATGTATTAGTAGTCCTTCTGGATTTATCTTCAAAACATACCCTGAATTTGACATTTCTTAGCACATCATTGCTACTACCCTGGTCCAAACCATCATTATCTCCTACTTAGATTGTTGCAATAACTTCCAAATGGGTCACCCACCTTTGCCCTTTGCCTTTTTTGGTATATTCTCAAGGGAGCAGCAACCAGGATCCTGTTAAAATATAAGCTAAAACTTCCAAAAGCTTCCTGTCTCACTCAAAAGTTGGAAAGTCCTTGCACTCACCTAAAAACCTGAATTTCTTTCTACTTTCCCTACTCTTGCTTGTCTGACTTCATCTACTATCATTCTCCCGTTCATTTATTCTCTATCCTGCCATTCTGGCATCCTTGATGTTTTTCAAACAACCCATAAATACACCTGCATCTGAGTTTTTGCACTTCTGCCTGGAATGTTCTCCCCAGATAATTAATTATATGGGTTATTCCCCACCATTTAGGATGTGTTTATAGCTATCCTTCTGAGAAAAACTGCCTTTTAATTTAACAGCTGAGGTGGTAGCACAGGACTTAGAACACCACAAAATTAACAAGACTTTCAGGTGTTACATACTTTACACACCATCCTTAGACCCAACTTTTCTTGCTTAAATTCGTCTGACCTAAATGCCATAGTTAGTCTCTGTCATATTTAGCTAATGAGAATAGAAGAAAGATAGAACAGGGGTGGGATCTTACAAATAGGACAGGATCATATCATTTGTTCTTTCTGTGATGTCTGCTTCTATAATGAAATAACCAGTGGGTCCAGAATGATCCTAATTTATGTCTAAGTTCTATAGATGTCAAGTTCAGGGAGGGAATCCATTTAAGACATGAGGAAGGTAAGTGCTGTAGGCCTAGATAGCTGGGAAGCAAGTAGGACATCAGAGAGTCAGTAACCACAGTATACATGTAGATTAACTCCTATCCTGGGGTAGACATGGTTTGAATGCCCTGATGGAAACAAGGGCAGAGACACCAGGAAAAATGGATTAGGTTTCCATGTCCAGTTTATGGAAGACTTTTTCCTACCACCACTTTCTCCCTTGTAACAGTAATAATGAAAATGTATTGAGTGCCTGCTGTACCAGGAATTGACCTGATACCAGGGATTAATAATGAGAAAGACCTGGTCACATTCAAATTTAGGCCTCAAACTTTGTTTTAGGAAGATAATATTGGGAGAAAGGAAGAGGCATTGTATGAAGGAAAGTGACTGCAGAGAAACTTCCATATGTAATTTACATTGCTTGAATTGCAAAACAGCTGTCCAAATGAACAATTTAAATTTAAAACACATTTAATTATATTTCTCTTAAAGTTTCTGTGCAACCATTAATTTTTTAATTTACTTTAGATATCCAACACATTAACACAAATGTGTAGAACAGGCAACATGATGCATAACTTCTTTACCTAATTTCTTAATTAGGGTATAAGATATTCTTGAGATTTATTATTTTATCGTCATTCAAGAACAGACATATTTCCTGTGATCTCTTTGGAAGGTCATGAAGCCATTGAGTTAAATTTATTCCTAATTAATGTATCTTTAGAGAATATAACTTCAGAGAGGTTTTTATGTTTTTCTTAGAGAAGGGTTTTGAGCTTTTTTTTTTTTTTTTAAGGTATCTGCTGCACTGACAGATTTCTCTGAAGTGATCTGGAGATTAAATATCAGACAACACTCGTGTGTAGGAGGTGAGTTCTTAGAATGATTTAGGTTCTGGAGGAGGAGTAAAGATTGACTTCCCTCTGGGTGGTTTTTATCAATAGAGTGAAAAATGATTGCTTTAAGTAATCTTAGTTTTACTCACTGGTAATTGCATTATTTGCCTCTTTGGCATACTATTGCCATTAAAATATTTTAGAACACTCTTTACCATATTCAGTTTGTGTTTCTATATTAGTAACAAGCTTTGAGTCCTTTTTGTTGTTGTGGAAGAAAGCATGGATTTTGCTGTGCTCACAGATTAATTCATTAACATTTTAATTCATATTATCTATTAGGCAAAGTTATTTTGGTGTATAAATTTACTTTGTGGTAAATCTCTAATTTATGTGAGTGGCTTCCTAAAGAGATGAGGCAACATTGCGCAGGCAGATGTTCTGATATATATTCAAATTTTTAACTTATTGGTAGAGTGTGTCATGTGTCTCTAAGACATGTTCTAGTGGGAGGATTCACAGAACTCGGCATATAGTTTACTCATGGCTATAATTTAACACAGCAAAAGGATACAAAGCAAAGTAGGCAAAGGGAAAAGGCACATAATTGGATGTCTGGAGAAAACCAGGCATAAGCATGTGAGTCCTGCTCTGGGGGAGCTGCACAGGATATACTTAGTTCCAGCAGCAACGAGTTGTAACAACACATGCGAAGTCTTGTCTATAGGAAATCTCATCTGAGCCTAGAAGTCCAGGGTTTTTATTGAGAGCTGATCATATAGTAACCTAGTGCCTTTGTGACAGACTGTACTCACTGAAATTCTAGATTCTCAGAAGGAAAGCAGATGTTCAGTGTAAACCACATTGTTTGTACAGTTTAGATACAGTGAACTACTCATCGTTTAGGGAACAGTTTCTCTCATTGTAGGGAACTGTTTATCACTCAGTTTCTGAGATGCCAGCCCAGGGCCAATCTGGGAAACAAGCCTTTCTAAGGATAGTAGTTGTAGGCCTGATGTGGTAACTTTTCTGCATGTGGATTAAAAGGTAAAAAATTTAAAAATGAGATGTTTCTCATCTTCATTTGTGAGGTTGTATACTTGTATTCTCTAAATATGTATGATTTGTCTGGACATATTTGAGAAAAGTGGGACAGACTTGCTCTAGTCATTTTAGTAGAACATGGCAAAACTAGACCTTTTTTTTGCAGTTTTTGGCCAGGGCCAAGTTTGAACCCACCACCTCTTGTATATGGGGCTGGCACCCTACTAGACTTCTTTATGTTGAAAGAGGTTCTAATCAAAGCCGCTGCCTCAGCTACATGTAATGAAGGGTGGGGCCTCTAGATAGCAGTACAATGAATTTAAGTGATTAAACTAGCATGAACAGCAGATCCTAGGCTGACTAGATGAGCCCTGGGGTATTTAGCTGGAAGTGACTGTAGCATGGTTCTTGAACATTCCCTTCAACCTTCTTCCCCTTGCTCCTCAATGGGCTGGACAATCTTGTTATGAAAGATGTGGTTACTCTCTGGAAAAGAATAATGCCTGGTATAGAGATATTACATGGTTAACTCATAGGTAGTGTCTCCTAGGTGGAGGGCACTTGAGTGGTTGAACCCAAAGTGAAATACCAGATGGTCTTCAGGCAGTGAGGTAACCCTTTCCTGCTTAGACCAGTGCAGTACTCACATAGACATTTACTCTCCTCTTTAGGTATCTGTTATTTGCCAAGGTAGCTTATTTTACCATGATAATATGGTCTCACAAACTCACATTATGAACCCACAAGCAGTATAAGGAAAAGTTAAAAAAGTCATTTTAGAAATAGAGTGAATGGATCTGGTGGACAAAGAATTTAAAATAAAAATAATAAATATCCTTAGAGACTTAAGGGAATATGTGGCAAATGTAAAATAAGGAGCTTATAAGAAATACAAATTAAACATATTGGATATGAAATATATTATTATTAAAGTAAAGTTTTCAGTGGGTGAGTCTAAGAGTTGAATAGTAGAATAAATTCAGCCAAAGAACAAATTATCCAGCACCCTCTCTGTCCCTGTGGTGTTACACACTCTACCCTACACCAACTCAAGCCATCATCTAAGGCAGCGCTATTTAAAATGTGGTCCCTGAACTGGCACTGGTCCATAA
This sequence comes from Loris lydekkerianus, assembly GCA_963574355.1. Classification (NCBI taxonomy): domain Eukaryota; kingdom Metazoa; phylum Chordata; class Mammalia; order Primates; family Lorisidae; genus Loris; species Loris lydekkerianus. The sequence continues at coordinate 84,702 of CAUYPK010006740.1, forward strand.
ACAGTTAGTGACAAAAACCGAACAAACAAACACACTTGTGCCAGAGCAAAAATATGGCATGATTAGCAAGGAGAATATTCCAAGAAAAAATTAGGAAGTGAAAAAAGATAAAAAATAAAAAGTTAAGAGCTGTGGGGGGGGGTGAAAAGAAGAAATTTTAATATCAATGTTACAGAAGTCACTTGAAATGGAAGGAGGGAAATATTTGAAAAAATAATTATTGAGAAATTACTAGCATTAAAGATACTTTGGTTTGGAAAGGCTCATACAACAGACTAGATAATAAAAACCCATCGCCTAGACATAGTAAATTAACATCCAGGAGGATCAAACAAATACTAAAAGTTTCCAGAGGACAAATGCAGGTCACCTACAAAGCAACAAGAGTCACATTTTCTGAGTAGTAGTGCTAGAAGCAAGAAAATAATAAAGTGTTATTATTAAAGTATTAAAGAAACTTAATACTCAACTGAGAATTTTGGATATTAATTAAAGATGAATATAAAACCAAGAGCCATATGCCTATAAGGCCATACTAAATTTGACATATAAAGGTTATTTTTAACAGCATTTTTGGAGAAAATACTGTAGCAATGAGACACATAAATCCAGAAAGAAATAATGAGACATGAGAAGTAGGAGTGAATAAATAATTTGGTAATGTTACTTGTGGACATAATAGGGAATGACAATAAAGCACATTCATATTCTTACACTCCAGATCTAAAACTCCTTAGTCTAGGCTGGGCACCGGTAGCTCCATGGTTAGGGCGCCAGCCACATGCTCCGGAGCTGGTGGGTTTGAACCTGGCCTGGGCCTGCTACAACAACTAAAATAGTCAGGCATTGTTGTGGGTGCCTATAGTCCCAGCTACTTGGGAGGTTGAGGCAAGAGAATCCCTTGAGGCCAAGATTTGGAGGTTGCTGTAAGCTATGATGCCAGGGAATTCTACCAAGAGTGACAAAGTGAGTCTCTGTCTAAAAAATGAAAAAAATAAAACTCCTTAGTCTTGGGTGGCACCTCTGGCTCAAAGGAGTAGAGGGCTGGCCCCATATACTGGAGGTGGCAGGTTCAAATCTGGCACTGGCCAAAAACTGCAAAAACAAAAACAAACAAACAACAACAACAACAACAACAACAGCAAAAAAACTCCTTAGTCTAGACCAATGCTACACAATGTACAAGTCCATAAATAATTTGTTACCCATCTGGATGTGATGAGGAGCTTGTATAGAAATGTAAAGCAAGATGTGCTTCTACTGAGAAAGTCTTGCTAGAAAAAAAAGGTCAGTGGGACTGAACTTTGTGCTTAGTGATACATTTTAGTTTTGCTTTGACATAATTTTTTTTTATTGTTAAATCATAGTTGTGTACATTAATGTGATCATGGGGCACCATACACTGGTTTTATAGCCGTTTGACACATTTTCATCACATTGGTTAACATAGCCTTCCTGGCATTTTCTTAGTTATTGTGTTAAGACATTTATATTCTACGTTTACTAAGTTTCACATGTACCCTTGTAAGATGCACCGCAGGTGTAATCCCACCAATCACCCTCCCTCTACCCATCCTCCCCCTTCCTTCACCTCCTTCTCCCCCTTCCCCCTATTCTTAGGTTATAACTGGCTTATAGCTTTCATGTGAAAGCCATAAATTAGTTTCATAGTAGGGCTGAGTACATTGGATAGTTTTTCTTCCATTCTTAAGATACTTTACTAAGAAGAATATGTTCCAGTTCCATTTTTATGATCATAAACTGATATTAAATAGTTTGTGGACCAGTGCCAGTTCAGGGACCACATTTTGAGTACCACTGCTTTAGATGATGGCTTGGGTGGGTGTAGGGTGGAGGTTCATAAAACCATAGGGACATGAGAGGCTGCTAAGGCTTATGTCTCGGTTTTGTGGTAGAGAGAAGATTTAGATATTGATAAGCTTTGAAACATAAGAAAAAATAAGTCTAGAGATAAATCTTATTAAGTTGGGCTGCCCATCATAAGGATAAAATAAGGTATAGATCTTTTAAAATAGAATAAGAAAATTGAATTCATGTAATAATAGTATTAGAAAAGGATAAATGAATAAAGAGTATTTTTAAATGGACAACTGCAATGAGATGGCTGAAATAAGACCAACTATCACAGCAATATAATAAGGGTAAATAGTTTGATCAATGAAATAATGTCTCTCATAATGGTAAAAAAACAAAACAAATAAGACAAAAAATGCAAGATCCAAATCAATCAGGTAATTCTATATGCTATGTTTTAAATAAAATTTAAAATAAAAATATGTAGCCTTTTAACTTCCTCTTCCAGAATTTTTATTGGAAGCAGAAAAATGAGTTAAGTCCAAACCAGGAAGGAGCTAAAGGGATTAATATATAGAATATGAAGAGCCTTAGGATAGCCCTGAAAAATATAGTTAACCTGTATTATCAGGGTTATTCAAAGAAACAGAATCAATAGGATTTATATAGATATATATAGAAAAAACTTATTATGAGAGATTGGTTATGTGATTATGGAGGCTGAGAAGTTCCATGACCTACCATTGGTAAGATGGAGACCTAGGAGAGATGGTATAATTCTAGTTCAAACCTGAAGGCCTGAGAACCAAGAACACTGGTGTCCAAGAGCAAGAGAAGATGGATGTCCCAGCTCAAGTAAAAAGACATAATTTACCCTTCCTCAGCCTTTTTGTTCAATTCAAGCCATCAATGGATTGGATGATATCTACTTGCATTAGTGAAGGTGATCTTTTTTTACTTAGTCTATCCCTTAAATGCTAACTACTTCTAGAAACATGTTCAGAGACATACCCAAAAATGTTTTCCCAGGTATCTAGTCAATCCTTAGCCTACTCTGGTTCATACATAAAATTAACTATCACCTAACCCAAATAGAAAAAGAAAACTTTAAATAAAACTTATGAATACTCAATTCACTGAGGTAGAAAACTCGATTACGTAGAACCCGAAGGATTTATGGCATAGTTATATAATGGCTTATAAATTATATATGTTTTGTGACTTCCAAATAGAGATGACCCATCAAGATAGATGACCTAGACATAGGCAATAGTAACTGATTACTATTTGATATTTAGACTTGTGATTTGTAGGCCCCCATCTCACTCTTACATGGGCCCCACAAATATTAGAGGTAAGACTGATAAAGACAGAATAATAATAAATAAAATAAAACCATAGCAGGCGGCAGCGCCTGTGGCTCAAAGGAGTAGGGCCCTGGCCCCATATGCCAGAGGTGGTGGGTTCAAATCCAGACCTGGCCAGAAACTGCAAAAAAACAAACAAACAAAAAGAATTAAAAAAAAAAAAACACAAAAACATAGCAGGCCTTTGAACATGTGATGGAAGGCTGGACAAATGCAGGAGCAGCTAAATGGTGTATTTTATTTTCTGTGGCTGCCATGCAGCAGAGTTAGCCAGTTTTAACAACATATATAGTCCAAATGGCTCTTGCTAAGGTAAAATCAAGGTGTCAGCAGGCCTGGGTTTCTTCTGGAAGACCCAGGGAATAGTCTGCTTCTTTGCCTTTTTGGGCTTTCAGGGGTAGTATTCCTTGGTTCATGGCTCCTTCCTTGATTTTTAAACCCAGCTGTTAGCATCTCCTTCCCCTGTTGGTCCTCATTCTATTATGAAGAGCCTTATGATTATATTGGATCCATCTGGATAATCCAGAATAATCTGCCCATTTTAAACTCCTTAATTTAATCACATCTGCAGGATTCTTTTTTCCATGTAAGGCAATATATTCATGGGCTCTAGGGATTAGGATGTAGACGTCCTTAGGGGGAACATGATTCTGTCTTCCATGAGCACAGAGTGGGAATGGGAAGGCAGGCAGAAATTGTAGTTCTTGAAGGAATATTCTGACTTTTTGCTTTAAATCATTTTTTTACTGTTTAATTTTTTTTTTTTTTTTTTGCCAAGCAGCTATTACTTTTACAATAACCGTTTAAAAAAGATATTTTCATTTTTCAGTCATTATTTATTGTTTTTGCAAAAAGTAATTTTATATTGTATATCTCTTTGCCTTATAAATTTTTTCAATGACTTCTTAAAGTCATGTTTAATTCTATTTAATAGATACAAATTAATGTACACAGAGCATAATTGAGTTACCTTAATATTTGTATTTGAATAGAGGAATATCTTTTGGAAGAAGAACAATAGTGGAATAAATAAGGGAAAAAAAGATGTGAAATATTTCAGCATGTCACTTTTCCAAAGATTTCAAAATAGTTGGAATATGTGTTTTGAGTATTATCCATTAAGACTATCATCCTGGTGTCAAAGATTCAAGTAGTTATTTGCTTCCAAATGGGCCCAAGAAAGTATTAAATGAAATACCTGATGCATATTCCTGGGACAGCTTAACTTTTGTAGCTGTCATACTCATTAATTTCCCTCTTTTCCTGACCTCATATGAACAAACCAAATTTAAGCAGTCATAGACACGTTATCTGCAATATCATATTTAATACAGGTGCAATGGACAAAGACAAAAGTAGCCCGCCCTTCATGTTGCTGCCCACATCTTTTTCCCAAAAGTATCTTCCAAGACATTCTGAGGGTTGGGGTGTTCCTGATGAGAGATATTATGATAGAGATTTGCTTTTGAAGACTGAGGCATGGCTGCTTACAGTGGCCTCTGCCGTTAGTTTTGGGGTTCTCATTTTGAAGAACTGGGGTTTGTAGATCAATTTGTGGTGCTAGCTTATCCCTGGTTCATTTTCCTTAAGGTGGCTACATCAACTGCAGGAGCTCAGTCATGATTGCCTTATTTACTCTTACGACAAATTTGTTAGTAGCAGATACCACTTATCATGTCTTATAGGTTTAATTGCTTTATCATGTTTAACCAAATAAAATATAGGGAAACTAAATCAGAAAATGATCTTATCTACTTCCTTTTTCTTGATACAGAACATTCAACATCTAAACATTCCCAACAGTCTCATAACTCTCACTTCTTCTTTTCCCAAGGAGAGATAATCTTAACAGTATTCTTTAGAAAATACTCCTAGACACACTTTCAAATCATATTAAACTACGCCATAATTATTGGTAGTATATTAAGTAAAGAGAATTAACGTATACAGAAAAGAAAGCTCACAAGTAGGAAAATAGCCACAAAAATATAATTTAGATGTTGTTGCACCATTAATTGTTTTACCAAAAAAAAATCTTAATCTAGGACTTCAAGAATTTTAATATTCCTAAATTTCAAGTATGCAAAATCTGAGCCTTTGTGTGTTTCAATAACATAATCAATGCCTCAAGTGAACAAAAGAAACAAAGATTTTAATAAAACAGATGGAAGAAAGCTGTGATAAAGTGGAGCGGCCGCCATACACAGGGTTCTTCTGCTTCTGGGAACTGTTTATCTTTTTCTGCTGCTATCAAGTTTAATGACACAGTGATTTTTTTTTTTTAATTATGGTTTTTGAATTTTTAACTTTAATCTCTTTTTTTCTAATCCAATATAGTGGAGATTGTATGAAATGATCAAGTTCAAGTTCAGGAAACATTTTAAGAGAAAAACCAAAAAGATTTGCTCATGGGTAGTGAGAGACTGAGAAAAGCAAAGCATTAAGAGATGGAACCTATATTAGGTTATGGAAGACTAAGACATTTAGAACAGCTTTCCCACTGAAGACAAGTAGAAAATCTATACACAATCATCATCATCTACTGAAAGGCAACAGAGACCTAACAAGGTAATGAAGAACTACCTGGCCAAGATTCAGAAAAAATAAAGAAATACAGATTGATGATCTGGGCACTTGAACTACTTTTATGCTGGGAATGTTTGCTGACTCATCTAAATGTAAGAGCTGGCTGGAAGGTCAGCAGTGCTTTTGACAACCTCTTAGGATGGGGAAGAGTGAGTGAAGTGGGATGGAGTGAACGATAAAATCATTCTTCACATAGTGTCTAATTTGTGTTGTTATAACAGAATTCCAGACTGGGCAATTTATAAAGAAGAAAAATGTATTGCTTATAGCTACAAAAGCTAATAAATTCAAGATCAAGGGGCCAGGATCTGATGAGGGCCTTCTTGCTGGGTCATAACACAGTGGAAGTCATTACACGGCTGGTGAGCAAAGAGTGTGCATATTAGCTTACATCTTTCTTCCTCTTTTTTTTTTTTTTTTTTTTTCAGTTTTTCACCGGGGCTGGGTTTGAACCCGCCACCTCCTGTATATGGGGCTGGTGCCCTACTCCTTTGAGCTACAGGCACCGCACCTCTCTTCCTCTTATGAAGCCACCACTCCTATCATGGGGGTCCCACACTGATGACCTTATCTAATTTTAATTATTGCCCCAAGTGTTCCACCTCCAATTAAAATATGAAATTTGGGGTTATGCTTTTTTTACTTTTATATACATATACATATGTGTGTGTGTGTGTATATATATATATATGTGTGTATTTAAAGACAGAGTCTCATTTTATTGCCCTGGGTAAAGTGCCATGGCATGATAGTTCACAACAACCTCAAACTCTTGGCATCAGGAGATCTTCCTGTTTCAGCCTCCTGAGTAGTTGGAACTACAAATGCCTGCCACAATGCCTGGTTAGTCTTTTCTAATTTTAGTAGAGACGGGAGTCTCATTCTTGCTCAGGCTGATCTTCAACTCCTGAGCTCAGGCGACGAACTCCCAGAGTGCTAAGATTACAGGTGTGAGCCACAGTGCCTGACCTGGGGTTAAGTTTCCAACAAATGAACAATGAGGGACATATTCAAACTATAGTGCAGAGACTGCAACCTGCCTTTGGGTCACCTGATTGTACAGAAAATCCAAGTCCTTAAAATCAGATTAAGGTGATGCCAGATTGCTAATGTTTGCAAACTTCTGGCAGAGGTAAATGAAAATACCCTCTGGAGCTGGGTGCGGTGGCTCATGCCTGTAATCCTAGCATTCTGAGAGGCCTAGGTGGTTGGATAGCTTGAACTCATGAGTTTGAGACCAGCCTGAGCAAAAGCGAGACACCCCCCTCTCACCTCTACTAAAAAAAGAGGTAGAAAAACTGAGGCAAGAGGATTACTTGAGCCCAAGGCACTCTACCCAGGGCAACAGCTTGAGACTCTGTCTCCAAAAAAAAAAAAAAAAAAGAAAGAAAGAAAGAAAGAAAAAGCTCTCTGGAGAAATACAGATCTTTCAGGGCCCCACATAAATATCTCTACATTTTCTATAATTTGAAAAATAGAACACAATATCTAGCACACGAGACACCAGATTGCAGAGAAAGAACCAACAGAAATCTACCCCTAGCCATGCTACCTACTGGGATTATCAGACAGGGACTTGAACATGCTCATTTTATGGTCCAGGACACAAAAGACGAAAGAGTTTTGGGGGAGAGCTGGAAATTATGAAAATGCCAGAAAATTTGAAAAAAGAATAAAATAGACATTCTAGAGCAACAACAACAACAAAAAATACAGTAACCAAAAATTAATGGGGTAAACTTAAGTTTGAACCCAGGAAGTTCAGCTTTAGGTGCTATATAATGTATTTTCAAAACTGGAAAAAAAAAATTGGCTCAGTCTGGAATATTTCTTTTTAAAATTTTCCATCTTTCTCTACTTTAGTAATGAGGATGTTTTTGGAGATCAGATGTTACTTGTTTCTCTTGAAAATGACTTACTTTGATGTTCTAGCCAGTGTATATGAACGGACTGTTTTTTTCTTATTTATTTCTGTATTCTTATAGATTTCAAAGTTGCCATTAAAGGGTAAAAATAACATAACTGCCTCAAGTAGCAAATTTCTCTTTTAATTTTTGAGACAGAGTCTTACTTTGTCTTACTTGAAAGTGCTATAGCGTCATAGCTCACAGCAACCACAAACTCTTGGGCTCAGGTAGATCCTCTTGCCTCAGCCTTCGGAGTAGCTGGGACTGTTATACTCAAAGTGAGTGGAATAGAGAAATGCCAGCACACCGAGTCCAAATTAAACAGGGGTCCTTTAATGGCCAATGTCAAGAGCAGGCTCACACCACAAAGTCTCTAGACCCCCAGAAGCAGCAGCACAAACTTTGTAAGTTTGCTTTCTGTAGGGGAAGGGGAGTCCTTAATGCAAACCAAGTTTCATAAAAGCCAACACCTGTAAGGTTAGATCTATAGAGTAAGGGGAATGCTTACAAGGGAGAGCTGTGGTTTCACAGGACTTTATAGTTTTTTGCTAAACTCTGCAGCTTTCAGCTGAGCTTAAAGGGGGGAGTGTTGAAAGCCCTTAGCAAAGTCCTTAGCAAAATGGAGTAAGTCTGGCTCTATGTACAAAATGAAGTTAGAGCATTATAGGACTACAGGTGCACGCCACAACACCCAGCTATTTTTTTTTTTTTTTAAAGAAATGAGGTCTTGCTCTTGCTTAGGCTAGTCTTGAACTTCTGAGTGCAAACAATCCACTCATCTCCCAGAGTGATAGGATTATAGGCGTGAGGCACCACACCTGGTCAAGTACCAAATTTCTTAAAGCAGAACTCCTTCAAGTTATATTTTTGACAAGACTTACCCTTAATTTTGTTTCTTGGGAATGAAAGACAATTGGCTGAGTGGAATATCGCTGTAATTAAAAGATCAGAATTAAAGTGACTTTGCTGTTCCAGTGTTGATATTGTTGTCAGGGGTCAGCCCCTTCATGGATTGCCTCACCCAAAGTCATGGTCCTTCCTTTTGCTATATATTTAATATATCTGGTGATGGATAGATGCAGAGGTATACAGACCTGGTCATTTAAGGGCAGCAGAGGACAAATCTAAAGGACACTTTAAGCTCCAGAGCTCCCCACTGGGGTTAGCTGAGTCTGGTGTGGACCAGCCTCACAGTTTGACTTCTCTTACTGCGCAGGCCAGTTTTTGTCCTTTCATTTCTCAGAGTGATGGTCTGAGGTTACTTCACAACAACCATTCTTCATACTAAACTCTCCTCTTAGAGTTTGATTTCCAGGTTTAAGGTACCCAATGGCGACAATCTTCAAATTTGCATGGAATGAAACATAGTCTCCAGCTTCCTTCCATCCGTTTCTTTATAGTGCTGTTTTTATTAAACCATCATGGCAACTCAGAACATTCCTTATTGTTCTTTTCAATAAAATTTCTTCAGGTTATAACATCTTTACTTCCCAGTAGGTAGTCATTTGTTTAATTAGTTTTCAAAAGATGTAAATTTAATGTGAATGTTTAGTCATGTTAACATACCTTGCTATCAAAATCTTGAAGTGCAGGTATTACTGAATTTGCTAAGGAAGCTTAGGAAAATATTAGCATTGCTTTCACTGTGTTACCTCCAGGGGGCAGCACAGAGTAATCCTAATGCAAATTGATTATTAGAGACAAAGCATAGCGTTTGTTTACCAAAAAAAAAAAAAAAAAAAGAACAACTATGAAGTTGGAAGGGTATCCAACTGGAAGAAAGAATGGATGAATGAATAGGTGAATGGACTCGGGAGTTACTCATCAATTCATTTAATGATTGTGCATGGAAGAAGATGAAGGATTTCAGGGGAGGCTGGGGCAGGAGGATCTCTTGAGCCCAAGAATTTTAGGTTGCTGTGACACCATGGCACTCTACCTAGAATGACAGAGTGAGGCACTGTCTTAAAAAAACAAACAAACAAACAAACAAATATATATACATATGAATGGTATGGGGCCACAAGGGGTCCAGGGAACAAGGGATAGGAATAAAAGACCATAGAGTCTAGGTAGTAAGTATTCAAGAGCGATGCAAAACTTCTCCATAATGGAGAGGAATCTCAAGAGCAAAAAACAAACAAACAAACAAAAAACAAACTGCAATATCTCTATCTTAAATGTTTTTAGTTTGTGGCTACTAAATCTGAATCTAATGTTGGAGAAAAAGAAATGCACCTGATTAAAAGACGTTTAATAGCATTTATAGGCAGATAATAAATCTTTGATTTATCAACATCAGTAAATCAAGTAAACCAACAGTGGAAGTATGGGGGAATTTTGGCTTAAAGTAGCTCTAATTTACTAAAGCTCAGACATTTTTTTGTCTTGGTGACCACAACATTAATCACAATAACATTGCTCTGTTTGTTTCTTGTATGCTCTTTTTCTTAACTGGTATATTATTGAAGGAGAATTGAAAGACTGGTGGAATAAAATGTTTGGGTTCTGCTTTAAGTGACACCTTTCTCTCCATCCTTTCTTCTTCTTCTCTGCTTCCTGAGTCCCTGTACCCCAAAAAGCACAGTCAAGGAGAATCTAGGGCCTTTAGATAAATGATCATCAAGAATATTTGATGACATGAGAAAGAGTTCATGTCAGTATAATATTAAGTAGAATAAGCAGGCTGTAAAGTTGCTTAAGAAACTTGCCTACTATCATTGGACTAGGAATTGCACAGCAGAGACTTAGCCCTGTTTATTTCTTACCAAAACCAATGGTCTTAACTAACCACTATGTACTTTTACCTCTGTGTGATAGAAAATAAGAATGTTATACTGTGTATTAAGTGATAGTTCCTCACTAACTTTCTGATACCCGATGAAGTATTAGATAGGAAAAAAAATGTTTCTGCTACAGTCCATCTATTATCAAGTTCATACCCTCAGGTATCTCATGCCTTCAAAGACCTGATTTCACTGCCTTAAATTGATTCACTAGAAGGAAAGCTTGAGAAAGGGAAGGGGAGAATATATTTAATATTTGTCAAAAAGGAAGATGGAACTGCTAGCTTAGCAAAAAACGAATGTTGAATTTTTTTCCTGTTTAGAATGTTTTCTTCCCCTTCCTGGAGAGTTTTGCTTTGGGGTAGACAATTCTTAGCACATAGGGTAATCTTTTATCCTTCAAACATAAGTTAGTGTGTATTAGCTAGCAAGTTTTTCGGGAAAGTCTAGATTCCAGGTCTTTGGCAACTAAAAGATGGGTGTTTATTTGTTATTTGGTTAAAATCATCTCCTTAATTCTTTGAAGGTGAAAGTGAATGGCAATTGTGTTGAACAGAATAAAACCTCCCCCGCCCTCCGCCTTCTGTGCCTGCCCTTTCCAAGGTAGATGATCTGTGAATATGTGTCCTGACATGTTTGCAGATGTGGTCAAGGATCTTGAGGGAGGATATTATGCCAGATTATTTGGGTGGACCCAATATAATCACAAGGATCCTTATTAAAGGGAGGTAGGAGGGTCACAATTGGAAAAGGAGCTGTGTCAATGGAGCAGACGTCAGAATAATGGGGCACAAGCTAAGAAATGTAGGCCTCCTCCAGCAGCTGGAAAAGGCAAGGAATGAATTCTCCCCATGAGTCTCTAGAAGGAATACAGTACATCCAAGACCTTGATTAGCCTCATAAGATCCATTTAGACTTGTGATTTCTAGAACTGAAAGGTAATAAAGTTATGTTGTTTTAAGCAACTGAGTTTATGGCAATTTGTTGTAGTGGCAGTAGGAAATGAACATGCTTATAACACTTAACAGAATTTTGTGTTGGCTCTCATTACAGACAGTAATTTCACACAGGAATTTTCAATGGAAAATATTTTATCCTAGACTTGAATACTAAGGCCGTATACCTCTTCAACCTGGAAAAAGCTTCCAAATGTTATAGTGACTGGGAAATTTATACTGATGGGCCAAAACCAGATAAAGATTCTGTTTAACTTTTTCATGCCAGTTTAGACAAATCTGTTTATCTTGGGTACGTTCGTTCAATGCCTTACTGTAAAGTTTATCTGTGTACAGCAGAAGTGAGACGAGGACCAATGAGCTGAGAGATAACTCGATCAATCTGCTTCCTCCGTCTTTGCTTCGGTGCTTCGCACAGGAAATCTATTGCAGTGTTAAGTTCCAGAGAAGACTTTCTTCTCTTCCAACTTACTAATTGGGCTAAACCACATAGAGTTGAAGGAAGGGGCTAGGAGGAAGGGAGTGCCCCATTGCCAATGGCCTGAGAGGATCTAGTACAGAGAAGTTGATTAGAGAGGGTCTCACCATGCACATAGCTCGTTCCGTGCCTGTGCGGAGGAAAAGTACTGAGTGAAAAGCAGAAGAAAGGAAACAGAAATGCTTTGCCCTTGGAGAACTGCTGACTTAGGACTACTACTCATTTTGACCGTCTTTCTAGTGGCTGGTAAGTTTGAATTCACTTTGGGAGACCAGTGAGAAACCTGGTCTCAGCTTTTCATGAGCTTTCTTTGCCTTCTGGGATCATGCAAGTCCGTTGGAATCATGGATTTAGCCCCAGATTTATTTTACTTTATCATCCTTCTTTTCCTCTTTGCCTCATTTATTTTACTTTGTATCCTACTGTAATATAAACATCTCTATAATTTGCCTCACTGCCCACTTCCTTATCATTCCTCCCTTGTTTTTGAACAAGGTAGGATAACCTAAATACATACTAGCAGTGATCAAAATTGCCTGGGTTCTCATTGCCTTTTTCTTCCTTAAAAAAATTAAATAATAATCTCAACTCATTTAGGTCCATATTACTAATAGTATAAATTAAGAGAGTTTATTTCTTTCCATCATTTTCCACAATTGGATGCTTTTAAAATATAATAGACTTACAATTAACACAGGTATGTCTGTGATGTACTTGTCATATCTGTATTTATCTTGGAGATGTGTGGGCTGGAAGAGACACCGTAGGTTAGAGAACACACTCCCCATTGACTAGGTTCCTATAGAAGTTAGAAAGAACTTGGTCTACTGTGGGGGTGTCCTAGTTTCACTGTAGAGGGTAGGTAGGAGTCGATGTGGGAGGGAGTTTTCAGGTTTCATTTTTAGTAGATGGAGCAGTTGCAAGGGAACAGTGTAGTTGGTTTTTAATTTTATAATATTATAATTGAAAGAGGAAAAAGCATTTTTTCCTCACTTCTGAATGATAACATATTGTTTATCTTCCAGGAAAAAAATCTGTTTTCCACAAGGTTAATCTTATTGGTGAGCACATGTGAAATAACTATACTCTATTACTGTACCTTTCTATTGAAAATTTTTGCATTTTTTCCCTTTGATCTGCAGTGAAGTATGCACAGAAGACATTTCTCCATTTTACAAACCAAGGCTTAGAGAGGTGAAATGATTTGTCCAAAGTTAGATACTGGTGGAATCACACTCAGTAATAATGTGATGTAATGTTTGTGAATAAACATTGCTAAATATTTGAGTTAGCAAATTACCGCAACACTTAACCATTATAAGTTTTACTAAAGGGAATCACTATTTATAACACCACAGGAAAAAAAAAATCAAGCCAATACTTAGTTATAAACTTAATAGACTATTACTTTAAAAATCGAGTTATCAGAGTCATTTTTTAAATAGTTGAGATCTTGTTGTAGAAAGTCCTAGTAGAGACCTGTTCAGGATCCAGCTTGGCAGAGGGAGCCAGGAAGGCAAAAAGCTATTCATGTCCGGTGGCACCTGTGGCTCAAAGGAGTAAGGCACTGGCCCCATATGCCCAAGGTGGTGGGTTCAAACCCACCCCTGGTGGGAAAAAAAAAAAAAAAAAGCTATTTATTTCAAATTGCACTATTACTTTTAGGAAAAGGAAAAAAAAAGATTAAAAAAACCAATAATTTTGAATTTATCTAGTTGAAAAGTTTAAATTTTAAAATTGTTTCTCAGCACCATGATACTACATATAGCAAGTCTTCGAAGCCTAGGCTTGTATCTTTATAAAATTATCAAAATATTTAGGATCAAGATGTAAAAAAATTACTTTATGTGTAGTGTTTTAGCTTGAAAAATTTACCAAATGAGAAGCATACACATGGGTCAATGACTTTATGACTTTTTAATTAATGCTGTTTTGTTATGAATACTGCCAAACAGAAATAATTCATTTTGTACAAGATAACTGCACAAAGGATCAAGAGACCTGATGATTTTAATGTAAAACATAGCATTGATTTGGTTTTCCTACTTACTTTTTTTGCTTACTTATTTTCTTATAACTTCACACAATGGGGTAAGTGGTAGCAAAGTTTATCAAAAAAATGTTTGGGAAGAAAAATTAAAACAACATAAATTGTCCTCCTTGGAGCAAAGTTCCCAACCTTATGTCTTCCCTGACACTCTCTGTACCCAAGTCCTCTTCTTTCTCTTCTTATACCATTGTCTTCTATATTCTTTTTCCTGCTCAAGTTATGTTTTTCTGTTCCAATTTAAATTATTCCATCTTTTATAAAAGTTACTTATTTTCTGAGCATGAGTTACTGAAAAGGAACTTTTTTCTTTGGGCTGATTTTATTCGTTTATCATTGTTGTCCACTAGAGGGCAGGCAGTAACAAGAAGAGATAAAAGTCAATCCAGGGCTCCTTGATAGCTTTAGCAGTTTTGTAAAAGATGGAAAAAGAGATGAAAAGCAATTATGAAAAAAAAAAAGATTTTTTTTCTCATCAGTTTTAGTCCTATCTTCCTTTTATAGTTTGTGATAATTGCAAATTTACATATTATAGTAGTTTATAGGTGTGTTTTCTCCAAATTCTATGCTTAAACAATTAGTACAGTAATCAAAAGTCCTTATAAAGAGCACTGAGTGTGTGTGGAGGGCATGTGTGTATGTGTGTGTAGGAGAGTGCCTGAATGTATTAGACGTGTAAATTAGAAAGGCAAAGTTAATATGAAACAATTGTTGAACATTAAAATCAGTAAATGTTGAAATTGTCTATACACCTAGTAAAAATATAAAGAAGGGAGAAGTTACGATGGGATGGAGTTGTTGAAGGTTATGAATTTTGAGTTGGGCCTTGACTGACAGGTTTGTAGAGATGGGGGAAAGCAGAGAAAGGAATTTTAAGGAGGTGATGTGTAGCATGAACAAACACATGGTGGTTCAGGGAGAGAAAGAACTCTAGCTTGAAGCAACAGAGATTGTGTGTTATGTGATAGTAGAAAAGGCTGGATTTCAGGGATCCTTGACAACTGGGTGTTGAAAAGTAGCCAGTGAGGAGCTATTTGTTCTCTTGTAAACAGGAAAATAATGTAAGAAGGCATGTTTTTGGAGAATAATGTCATAGCAGTCTCCCACTGGGTAGTAAGTAGTGTCACTAGGTAAAAGATTGATTTTGGAACAGGAGCTGAGATTCCCATTTGAGAAAGTTTCATAAAGACACTGAGCGGTATTGGTGGCTGAGAAGAGATTTTCTTTGTAAGAAGATGTTAAATTCAGTGTAGGAAGAGAGGCCACTAGGAGGAAAATTCCTGTAGATACCTGGAAATACAGTTAGCCTTCCATATTGCATGTCCAGATTCAATCAATCATGAATAAAAAATATGCAGGAAAAAATATGAATGAGTGTGTCTATACTGAACATGTACAAACTTTTTTCCTGTTATTATTTCCTAAATAATACACTATAATGATGACTTACATAGCATTTATGTTGTATTAGGTATTATAAGTATCTCAAGATGATTTAAATTACACAGGAGAATGTGCAGGTGTTATATACAAATACTATGCCATTTTATAAAGGGACTTGAGCAGCCTAGAATTTTGGTGTTCCTGGCAGGCATAGAGCTAATTCTCCAAGGATACTAAGATATTGATGGATAGCAAAATCCATAATTGGTGAGTCATCCATGAAGTGGACAATCCCACAAAGAGAATAAACCTAACAATAAAATAATAAAATAAGCACTAGATATTTTGGATTTGGAACCTGGGAGCCACAATTTATTTCCTCTTGTAATAGAAAGCAAGATCTGAGAAGAGATAGGAACAGAGACACTTTAGGGTATGCATTGAGTGCTGAACCTTAAATAGAGGAGAGATACTCTTCTGAAATTGAAGAATAAATTGGAAAGTTAGATGTGGGGATGCTAATGGGTTGAAGATGGTGAAATGAGAGTTCATAATAAATAAATTTCCTCCCAATAATGTCATGAATATTTCAGTTAATGATATTAGTTAATAAAGTAACTCAGTTCACATTGGATTTTATGTTATACCTGAAAAATCAATCTGTACATTGATTAAAATGTAGTAACCACCAATATATTTTTGCCTGTTCTCTGTTATCACTGACACTCATTTGACAGCTCTTCACTGTGATAAGAGAGCAGATCTGTGGTCATGAAATAGCTTTGGACTATGTAATGCTAATAAGGAGAGCAGTATAGATAAGGACAGGATTGAAGCAAGCCTGGGAGTTTTTCCACTTCTAAAGAAATACTTTTAACAATCTCTGTTACTTTGAGTTATTGATGCTGTTGTCTTGGAATAAGACTCTAAGATAGGGTTTTGAATGACAGATTTGTAGACATGGAGGAAAGTAGAGAAGGGAATTGGAAGGAGGTGATGTGTAGCATGAGCAAACACAAGGTGTTCAGGGAGAGAAAGAACTCTAGCATGAAGCAACAGAGATTTTTGGGAGCAGAATGTTTGTGAGCAGAGGGGGAAATCTACCTGTAATCTTAACCATCTGATCCCATAGGAAGCTGGGGAGTTGAAATGGCCTTAGAGGGGTCCTGCATTAAACACAATTGGCTGATCCATTTACTTTCATCTCAATCAGTCATTGGATGTGGGCAGCCCTGAGCAGGATCTGACTTTGGGCAAAGTAAGCGAAGTGATCCCTGGAGATGCAAAAGCTGAAGGCTGTTTGCCAATAGTACTCTGCCTGGTGGCAGGAACAAAGAGTCATTACTTGCAGGGGATTCTGGGCCGCACATGTCCATTTCAGTTGCCATTTCCAATACTCTTCTTTTTTTCTTGAATTTCTAAGTTTTTATCTGGTATTATTTCTTTTAAGCCTGAATAATTTCTTTTATCACTTCTAGTAGTGTAGGCTGTTGGTGAGAAGTTCTCTTTTCATAATTTTTTCCCCAATTTTTTGTCTTTCTGTTCTTTAGATTGAATAATTTCTGTTGGTATACATTCAAGGTTGCTGACAATTTCCTCTCTTCTCTCCAGTACTTTTTTAAGTCCATTGAGTGAATACACTATTTCAAATATTGTATTTTTTAGTTTTAGGATTTACATGTTTTTACAGACAAATATTTACCAAACCTATAAAGAACATATATTCCATATTTTAAAATTATTTTTGTTTATTTGTTTATTTTTTTGTAGAGACAAGGTCTCACTGTGTTGCTCTGGCTGGTCTCAAACTCCTGGCAATCAAATAATAGTCCTACCTGTGCCTCCCTAAGTGCTCAGATTATAAGTATAAGCCACCACAACAACCCACATTTATTTATTTATTTTTTAAGTTTCTTTTTCCCTGCTGAGATTCTTTTGTGTGTTTTCATTCACTCACTATGAGTATATATAATTTTAATATCATAAATCATAGTTTAATATCTGCTTTGCGACTGATAATTCCAATATCTGAGTCAATTTATGATTAGGTTCCCTTAATGTCTCCTTAACATCTTTTCTCCTGAGAACTGGTGGCCAAATTTCCCTGATTCTTTGCAGGCTGAGTAATGTTATTTGGATTTTGAATGTTGCATGGATTCTGTTATATTGCTATGTTGATATATACAGAAGTGTATATGTATGTATTGTACATGTAATATTTAACTTGGTTGAACTCAAATTGCAAACTCTGTCTCCTGGACAGCATCTTCAGTCTTCATTTTTTTTTTTTTTTTTTTTTTTTTTTTTGTTTGTTTGTTTGTTTGTTTTACTTTCAGCTAGTCTGCTTTGTGTGTGACCTGCCGTATGTGGTTTGTGGTCAGTAGAGATATAAGTAGAGTTTATATGCACAATTTGGGACTCTTTTGCTCTGTCTCTCTTTTCAGAGACTAAGGTTGCCTGTCCTCTAGTTCTTGAAGAAAACTGTGGGTTTTCTATCAAAATTTTAACCGTCTAATGTGCCATCTACAGCCCTCCATGAGACCAACATAAGTAAAAATGGGAAATAATGGAATCCTACACTCCTAGCCATAGCTTTTCCTTCTTCTAAGAGTTGACACCCTTCAAGAATCTTTCTGCTTCTTCTTCTCTACAGTGGCTTTAGGCAGTTGTTTTTGTATTTTGTCTATAATTTATTTGTCTTGTCTGTGGAAGCTTACTGGGCTATAAAGAAATGGAATTTACTTCAAATCCATTCATTTTTAATATTGTTGAGTTATTACAAACTAATATCTACTTGGTGTTTATATTGTCTTGGACGTTGAGGTTGAAATATTATATTATTAAATGCCTTTTTGGTTTCTAAATTTGATCCATGCATTAAATATTTTGGAATTTTTCTCAATAAGATCTTATGTCCCACCCATTTTCTACATTCAAATACATCTCTCTGTTGGATCTAAAGATCTGTTCCATAATTCTAACCACTAGCTTTGTCATCTTTAAGAAATTTCTTAATCTCTTTTGACAGTAATTTCCTCATTTGTGAAATAAAGAAGAGAAAGCTTTCAGAAAGGAAGGAAACCTTAATTTGGAAACCATCAAATAAAATCCTTTCATTTTATTCATAAGCACATAAAGTCCAGATATGTTCAACAGATTGCTAACAAGATCATACACTTTTTAGAGGCTGAGCTGAGTTTGGAGCAAAATAGTACTATAGTACCAAAAATGGATGGCAAAGAGGTATGGCAAGTGTGTGTGGGAAAATCTATGATTTTTAGATGTGATGCACTTAAAATGAGAGCTAGCATTCAAATGGAAAAAAATAGCAACTAAAGGTTTGAGATTCTCATTTAGGAAAATTAAGTCAAAGCTAAAATGTGGTTTGGTTATTTTGTCAGCCCATAAATAAGGGAATGTCTGTCATACGTCAGTCACTGGGCTTTCCGCTGTGGATACTTGATCAAGAAAGACATAGATTCTGTTCTCATGGAGCTTAGAATCTGGAAGATAGATATAAAATACATTACTGAAAATAAATTCTACAAAGTATTAAGTAGAAACAGGTGACACAGACATGCTTGTTTAATAAATCGAATCTGGTTTGAGGGTTGGGGAAAGCTCCCCTGAGGGAGTAAAGTGCAAGATGAAGATGAACAACAGCCACAGAAGAAGAGTTGAGGGATGAACTTTCCAGTTGGGTCAAACAGGTTGAATGAGGGACAGACAGAGGTAAACTATGACTGGAGTGGTGAAAACAAGGAGAAGTCACCTGTGTAGGGGTCTAGTTGAAGTTCTGGGGGTGGGAGAGAAAGATAAGAGATCTAAAGAGAGAAGAGCAGCTGGGACTTTGGGGAATAGTGACTTTAAGGTGCCTGAGGAGCAAAGTAGCTTACAGAGAAGATGCAGGAGGAGGAGGCAGCGAAGACAGAAAAGGAGACTGAGAGGGAAAGGCATTGGGTGTAGTGGGGGAGGCTGAGGAAGGGAGATTTGGAAGGGACAGAAATTGGTTAATTTATTACCAGCAACCTAGGAGCAGCAGCACAGAAGAGGACTCGAAAACTTGAGTATGAAAGAGCTGATGACCTTCAAAATTGCAGTTTGAGTAGAAGGGCGTGGGAGCAGCAAGGCTGCTGGTGTTGGGGAGAGAGTGGGTGGGAAGGGAAGGCTGTGAGCACAGACCACTCATTCTAGAAGTCAGGTAGCAAAAAAAAAAGGAGAAAGGATCTTAGTTAGAAGGGGAAGTAGCATCTAATAATTTTTTTTTTTTTTTTTTTACCAGTATAGGGGAAACCTCGATATATTTGAGGGATATTATTTGAGAAAATTCAGTGATTTGGTCTAAGAGTTTCTCCAATCTGTGTTTATGGAGTTTTAAGGTATTTAGTAATTTCTTTTCCTTTTCCTTGCCATTTTGTTACTTTACCATGACATGCTACCTTTTCCCAAAGGTTTGTCCATTATATGACAATATCCTATATTTTTGGTATTGATAATGTTTTTAAAGAGCCCAAATGATAAATACTGGTAGATTTCAAATAATGAAATCTAGGTATTTTTATCTTCCTTCCTCTCAAGATCATCCCATCTTAATCACCTCCTTCCTAGATATTCCCCAGAGACTGTCCTAAGCTGGTAATTTTAAGATATTCACCAGACATAAACTTCTACAGAGCTTAAAATATTAAAAATATTATGGTGTCAGCTCAAGTCTACTTCATTAGACTGTTCCAAATTACAGGCCTTTGGACTCTTACAAATCTTTGCAGGGAAATTTGATGAGAGCCAGATTTCAGAGCCTTGTTGTAGGTCTGTTTTAGTTTCTTCATCACCCATACTATTTCTGTTGTCCTTCATACTCATAAACAGCTCACCTATCCCCCCATTTACCTAACGTCTCTTGTGGACATCTTTAATATCCCCAGATGGTAAGATTTCTGAGAGCAGGCTTGATTTGAATCATCCCTGTTACATTCCCAGAGCCCTGCACTAAAACTTGGCACTAAGAAGAAACTATCAAATGTTTTTTGACCTGAACTTCCTTAAAATGTCTCTTGCATCTATAGCTATTCTTATTACCCTTTCTGTTCCTCTCTGAGAGGAACAAAAACTACTTTGATACTTTGCTTTTTTTCTCTTTGGATCCTGCTTTACCAAGTAGTCTCTTCGTTCTTGTAACTTCTACAACATGCTGCATTCTCCCCTATTCCTAAATACCCTCTTAGTCATCATAGCTCCAGATATTTCCCCATCTCTTTCGAGTTTGACATGAAAGGATAAAGCTACCGTCACATTTCTTCCTTTCTTTCAGGGTCAGAATTCCTTGAAAGACTAAGTCCACATTTGTTGATCCAAGTACCTCTGCTCGGCTACTTTCAATCTGGTTTCCACTTATACCTCTTTTCTAAATCTACTTAATCTCCTACAGATGTTAAAGTTTACTGATGCTCTCCTTTTTACCAAATCACATACATTCCTAATTCTTACTTGAAGACTTTTCTGCACACGATTTGCTTTTGATATTTCCTGTCCTGAAATCTCTTTCCCTGGCTTTATGGCATTGCATTTACTTTCTACTTTTCGTCATCATTTTTGCTAACTGCATTGCCCGCAACAGATCCCTAATTTTAAATGTTTCCAGGACTCTAGTTTGGGTATTTTCTCTCATTTCCACATAAAAATTGCAATTTGGCAGCCTGTGGACTAGGTCTGGCTTGCAAATACTTTTCAGTTGGGTCATGGAAAAAAAAAAAATTGAATAGCTGCCCATGAACAATAAAATTAGGAGATTTTAGTTAAAATCCCTGACCTACTGTCTAGGGTTGCTGTGAGGATTAAGTGAACTGGTACATGTAGAGTACTTAGCACTGTGCCTGAATTTATAAACATTCACAATTGGCAATGTAATTATCATTTTGCAGTTTTGAAAGTTCTTTCATGTATATTGTTTTGTAACATTTAGTTAGTCTCTTACAGATCAAGGTTTTGTTTGTTGTCAGGTTTCTGGAATTATAATCCTTATGCTGTTTTCAGTTTGTGGAAAACAATGCTAGAACTAATATCTTAGTACATATACTTTTGCTTATATGAATATACACATACTGTAATATCTATATATCCATGTAACATGTGTCCCTTGTGATCACTGATACACATCTGCACATCTGCTTTGGATAAAGAAACAAATTTGCCTTCATTAACTAGTTTTGAACTATGTGATGGTAGTATCCTGGAGTGGGGGAATAGGCCAATAAGATGATTTTCATTAGCACTGTTCTCTAACCAACAGATCTAGACTTTATGATTGTATTGCCTTAAAAAGTAGGATCAGTTTTATTATTTACCATGATTGTTTTTTGCTTTCTAAATTTTATTCATCCATTGAATTCATTATTGAATTCTTGCATTTCTGTTACTTTTCTCAAACACTGCTCACATTTTCTTTTTATAAACCCACTGAGTGTTTTATTTTTATCTCTAAGTTGTAGCTGAAGTGTAGAATTACAGTTACTAGCTATGTCACCTCCAGCATATTACTTAATCTGTCATCAGCCTGTTCATATATTTTGCTCATTTTTTTCAAATGGAGTTGTCCATCTCTTTTTTTATTGGTTTGTACATTTTGTGTATGTTTTTTGAAGTAAATTAGCCTTTGTTTATTATAAATGTTGCAAACATTTCCCAGATTTTTTCTTGTAAACATCATGGTTTTCTTGTTTGTTTGTTTGTTTGTTATGATTTGGTTTTTGGTCATGCAGAAGTTTAAACTCTTTCTAGTCAAATTAGTCAGTATTTTTATTATTTGTGGTTTTCATGTTTTGTACCAGAGTTAGAAAGAAAAGTTTCTTCATTTAAGGTGAGCAACTGTCCCAGTTTGCCTTGAACTTTTTTCCTGGTGGTTTTTTTTTTTTTTTTTTTGGCCAGGGCTGGGTTTGAACCCGCCACCTCTGGAATATGGGGCTGATGCCCTACTTCTTTGAGCCATAGGCACCGCCTCTTTTTTCCTGGTTTTAACATTGGATGTCATGCATCACAGGAAACCCTTTAGTTCTGGCAAACTGAGGTATTAGTCACTCTGCATCTTAAGATTAAAAAAATTACCTATGGTTTCTTCTAGTACTTTTATTTTTGTTTGTCATATATAAACCTTTAATGTATTTAATTTTATTTTGGTATGAGAAGTGGGATAGGAATTTTATTTTCTTTTATTTTTCCACATGGCTTCCTACTTCTCAAAATACTTTTTGTCCGTGATATAAATAATCTTCCTTCTGTTTAGAAATTTGAGTGACCACTGGCATCAGATACTAAATTCACGTATAGATAAAGCCACTGAGGTTTGAAGAGTAACCTATACAAGTATAAAGGGGGTAATGAATGGAACAGTTTTGTTGTATTTCTATATTTGTTGCTGCTAGAACTTTGAGTTTTCGTTTGAAATTTTGTTTACTGAACATCTAATTAGTTATTGTCTGCTACTAAACTGGTGTTTTTAAAAATAAAAATTAGGCTGGGCACTGTGGCTCATGCCTGGGCCCATGCCTGTAATTTTAGCACTCTGGGAGGCCAAGGGGTGTGGATTGCTTGAGCTCAGGAGTTGGAGATCAGCCTGAGCAAGAGCAAGACCTCATCCCTAAAAATAGCTGAGAGTTGTAGCAGGCGCCTATAGTCTCAGATACTCAGGAGGCTGAGACAAGAGGATGACTTGAGCCTAAGAATATGAGGTTGCTGTGAGCTGTGTTGCCATGGCACTTTATCCAGGGCAACAAAGTGAGACTCTGTCTCTAAAATAAAATAAAATAAAGGAAAATAAAATAATGCAAAATAAAATAAAATAAAATAAAATAAAAGTCAGTTTCATAAAGTATAAGAACATGAAACGTATGCTATGTTCAGTTCAAATTATTTTTAAAACTATTAAAAATGAAAAAGAAAGTACTAATTTATATTCTTTGTTCTCATTTAAATTTTCTTTCATGTTAACATTTTTAATATATATTGCAGAATGAGGGAAATGCATATGAATAAACCTATGTAAGTTAGGAAGAGACTATTGTTAGTTCCTTCTCAGTTATAGTCCCAACCTCTCCTCTAAACATAACCATTACTTTTTGGGGTAATTATTCTCTTTGAGATATAGTCATTCCCTGATTTTCCTTGTATTTTATCATGTATGTATGTAGTCCTAAACAATAAAATTTGGTTTATATCTTTTTGTATTGTGCATAACTGGAATCATACTGTGTATATTCTTTTATAACGGTTAATTTATTCAATCTTATGTTTGAGATTTATCCATGTTTAAGATTGTATTTATTCATTAACATCAGTAATTTTTACCCTAAAATTTCAAATGTTTGAAAAAATAGCTTTTTTCCTGGTGCATAAATAACAAATGTAATTTTAAGAAAAAAATCTCATATTTAATATTTTACTTTCTCCCCTTTTTAGAAGCAAGGACAATTGAAATACTAAACTATGAGACGTGTGAAGGAGAAAGTTTTAATTTGAAAAGCATGTTGCAGGTTCCGTGCCTATAGCTCAGTGGTTAGGGCACCGGCCACATACACCGGGGCTAGCAAGTTTGAACCTGGCCTGGGCCTGCTAAACAACAACTACAACTAAAAAATAGCTGGGGGTGTGGCAGGCACCTGTAGTCCCAGCTACTTGGGAGGCTGAGGCAAGAGAATTGCTTAAGCCCAAGAGTTTGATGTTGTTGTGTCTTCATGGCACTCTATTGAGGGTGACATAGTGAGACTCTGTCTCAAAAAAAAAAAAAAAAAAAAAAGTTGCATTTCAGATTGCTAAAATGTCAAACACTTGTTTTTCCTTTTTATTCTCTTTTCCTAGGAAATACATTTCTGTCAGAAAAAAAAATTTTGAAATCATTCTGCATGACTAGTCTAGTCATGAGACACTGGGCCCTCTTTAGATACTAATATTTCCTACAGTTCCTTCAGCCACATGTCCTTTCCACATAACATTTCTTTTCTTTGGAATGCTTTTTTCTCCTTTTTTGCATCTTACCTCCTTTTCATTATTTGGATCTTATATTAGTTACCTACTTATTATAAGTATTGATACATAATTATAAATTAGTATCATCTTCAGGTATAATGAAAAGCAACACCATTTTTTCTCAAATACTGTTCTTTCTAAATGACAAGCATGAAACATAGGAGACCTATGCGATTTTTTTCTCTACTAAATCTGCATTAATTTTATGATACATTTTACAAGTAAAGGAAATGTTTTCTTCTCTGCTTTCTTCAAACAAATACTTATTATCTCCTAGTGATTTGAATGCAAGAGAGAGCACATCAGTACAGGAGATTTGCTCTTTTTTATGACCTAATCTCAGCAGGGAAATCCCATCACTTCTGCTGTATTCTATTTGTTAGAAGTGAGTTAGTAGGTCTAGTCTACATGTAAGAGGAAGTGGGTTTTGCAAAGGCATGAACATTGGGAGAACGTTAGGGCCATCTGAGAGGCTGCCGACCGCAGATCTCAATACTGAGATAAGTAGCTCAAGGTACACTTTCTGTACTTTGCCTTTACTGCTATTGCAATGTCATATGATTGTCTAATCATTTGAGTAGTTAATATCTATTGGCCTTATTAGTTTGAAAGCTCTTTAATAAAGAGACATTTATAGAGCAAATGAATATTAATAGTTATCATCATAACTGTCCAAAAGCTTTAATGTACCTTCATCTGTCCAAAAGCTTTAATGTACCTCATAGTTGATAACTCAGGTGCTAATTGCATGAAAACTATTAGTAAGTAATGATAACTGATCATTATCTTAAAAAGCAGAGAAGAAAGCATTTTCTTTACTTATCAAATTTATCATAAAAATAATGCATGAGTCTTTAGAAAGCTTTAGTAGAGAAAAAAGATCACATAGGTCTCCTATGTTTCATGTTTGCCGTTTAGAAATAACAGCATTTGAGAAAAAATTGGTGTTGCTTTTCATTATACCTGAAGATGGTAATAATTTTTAATATGTATCAGAAATAAAATTGTAATTCAGGCTCTTTTATCTAAAAGGCATGAAGTTCATGAACTGGCAGGCTATTGTGGACTTCCACTAGTCCCCAGATGATACTGAAAATCACTGTGTTCATGGAAAAAATATAATTAAATCACTTGGATGACAATTTATCTTATTTTCAGGACCTCTGGTGGGAGAGGAGGGAGGCAATTTATTTCCACAGATTGTTATTTGGATCCATTCATAACTCTGAAAACTCTTGGGAAAGAATGCTTTTCTGTTTAACCTCTTTCTACAATTTGAAGTTTATAAAAATGTAGTACAAACGTTTACTACCTAAAATAGTAAGATTAATATTTTAAGCTTTTTTGAGTAGATTCATAGTAAAAGTTTCCATACTGTGTGACTTTACCGTGCTGTAAATGTGATCAGAAAAAATTCATGTGCCTTGTGTAGCTAAATAAAGGTTACTCTGACTATGTAGTTTGAATTTCCAGGTCTTTGTGTGATTAAGATCTCAGTCATAAAGTTGCATTTATTTTAAATGAAACTTAAATCGTTAGGAGAAGTGTACTGCTTAATAAATATTTCAGTTTGTAATGTGCTTTGTATACCTTTCATAAATAATTCCTTAATCATTAAGTAAATAAGAATGATAGTATGTGTTTTGCAGAGGGGAAAATGAGAGCATATAAATTCTTGTGTAAAAAGATTGAGGAAAGAAGAAATAAGGGGAAAAGAAAACTCACATCCCTCATACTTTCTAGCCATTAGAAATGGATCAATGCTTACTCCCTACATAATCCCTAATGGTTCAGCTCTACATTTGTTATAACTTTCCAGAGTTGTTGAAGTTTGGAAGAAAATAGCGTTTTGAAGTTTGAAAGCTTGAAACATCAAATGAAGAGTGAGATCATTTTATTTGGTTTTGCTCATGTGAAATGTCAGGATGTTTTCACAGATTTCAATGTATATTTGTTTCATGTTCTGTTTTTTAGAAGTACTATAGTAAATTCATTTAATTTTAAATAACACTAAAGATATCAAGTTGTAAAGATCATAATAAGCAATTAAATAAATTCTACTTAGTTCAATACCAGCATAGAGGTTCCAAGTCTTGTAAAGAAATTTTAATAGAAATGTCAAAATAAAACTATTGTACGCTATTTCTTTTTGAAGCTAGATAGTTATTTTATTAAATCATAGCCACATGTTTTAGTCTATGGTTTTGCCCCAAGGGTTTCAGTTTGAAGTTCAACTATCATCCTACTAACTGATTTGTTCATATTCCTCCAGAAGACTTGCAAATAAATGAAAGGATAGAAAACCTTATTTTTTTTTTGTTTCCCATCCCCATACCTTAGAAATAATAAATGAATATAAGCAATAATGTTAAATATTTTAGTATGGCATAATCTGTACTCTCTTTTAGTTAATAACATGTACTAAATTAGTTTTTATTGGAGATGGCGAAATTTCAGAAGTACCTATCTCTCAGATTTTGAAAGTAGAGCGTGCAAAGCATAGTTTTTTTATGAAAGATAAAAACTGTTTAACATCACCAGAAAATCATGTGTTTTCTTGCCTCTCTGGAGGAAGCCTTTATGGAGTATGGATTGCAGAGTCATGCCTCTGCAGTCTGTTGTGTGGGTGGATATATGCTTGCCCAGGCATGTGACTATGATGACTTGGGAAAGGAAACTTCTGGTACTTGAAGTGAGTAAGAAGTTTCATTAGTAGTAAAATCACAAAACATTCTTACTTCAACTATGATTTCAGCTTAGATGAAAATTATTTTTTAAAACATTGTTGTTTCCAATGTCAGGAGTTTGTGTTTGTAAAGCATTTTGTTTTGTATTTACTTGTGTGGATGAATGCCCTAATGTTATGTGTATTAAGGCTTCTGATCCTATTTTAATTATGCTCTTTCAATGTTATTGAGGATTAATTTATGTACAATTAACTGTACTCAAATGACAGTTGTATACACCATAAATAATACACAAAACATTTTTACCATTTACAAACTATCCTTGTAGTCCATGCCTGCCTTCATCCCCACCTGCAGGCAACCACTAATCTGCTTTTTATCATCATAGATTTCTTAGTGTTTTATATTTGTAGCAGTATTTTGCATGGTATTTAGTATGCATTCTTTTGTGCTTGGCTTGTTTTATTTAACAGAATGATTTTGAGATTCAACAATGTTGTTTTTCTTTTTGTCATTGAGTAGTATTATATTGACAGTTTATTCACTTAATTGTGTGTGTATGTGTGTGTATGTGTATGTGTGTGTGTGTTTGAGACAGTCTCAAGCTGTCACCCTGGGTAGAGTGCTATGGTGTCATAGCTCACAGCAACCTCAAACTCTTGGGCTCAAGCGATTCTCCTGCCTCAGCCTTCCAAGTAGCTGGGACTACAGGAGTCTCCACAACACCCGGCTATTTTTTGTTACAGTTGTCATTGTTGTTTTAGCTGGACTGGGCCAGGTTTGAACCTGCCAGCCTCGGTGTATGAGGCTGGTGCCCTGCCCACTGAGCTATGGGCATTGACCAATTCACTTAATTGTTAATTGACATTTGGGTCCTTTCCAGATTTTGGAAATTGTGAATAAATATATTTGCAAATAAGGCCACTATAAATATTCACACACAAGTCTTGTGTAGACCTATGTACAAACATTGATGCATGGCCATAAAGGCCAAGAAATATCAGGGAAACACATATCAACATAGAGACAAAACAAAGTGCCAGTGACCAATTCCAAACAGATGGAGATGTATGAATTGCCTGAAAAAATTAAAAATAGCTGTTTTAAGGAAGCTTAGCAAATTTTAAGAAAATACAGAGTAATAATTCAAAGAAATTAGAAAAATAATAAGTGAGCAGAATAAAAAAAATTAATAGACTGAAATAATAATTAAAAACCCCTAGAAATCCTAAAGCTGAAAAATACAGTAAACAAAATGAAAACTGCAATAGATAGTATCAACAGAATTGATCAGGCAGGAAAAAAAAAATGTGAACTCAAAGAGAGGTTATCTGAAAATATAGAGTCAGAGGATAAAAAAGAATAAAGAATGAAAGGAAATGAGAAACATCACAGGATTTGGGGGACACCATCAAACGAATAAAATGTTCAAGTCATTGGAGTTCGAAAGGGAGAAGGAAAGGAAAGCGGGTAGAAAGCTTATTCCAAGAAATAATAGCAGAAAATTTTCCAATCCCAGAAAATAATAAAAATATTCAGGGATTGGCACCCATGGCTCAGTGGTTAGGGCGCCAGCCACATGCACCAGGGCTGGTGGGTTAGAACCTGGCCAGGATCTGCTAAACAACAATGACAACAATAACAACAAAAAATATTCAGGTACAGGTAAGTCAAAGGTTCCCAATCAAATTCAACCCAAATAAGACTATTCTGAGACATATTAAAATCAAACTGTCAAAAATAAAGTATAAAGAGAGGATTCTGAAAACAGGAAAAGAAGATAAGTAATATATGAATGCATGCCTTATAAGAAAGCAAGTCTCCCCCCCCCCCCTTTTTTTAATGTATTCAGCCACACTGGCTGTTCAGGAGGTTGAGAATCCACTCACCCATCCCATCCACCACACTAATACTATAACCAGCATCTGAGAAAGCCACCTAGAGACCCAAGAATCAATCTGCGTAGACCAACCAAATATTGGTGTCAGGACATAAAGATAGACATGCTTAGTCCACTGGTACTACTTGTAACATGCAGAAGGACCAATAAGGCATTTCAATCCCAGAACAACTTCACCACAGCATCTGCCAATGACAGCACCCCAATAGCAAGTGTATGCAGCAGCTGTGACTGGGTAGTGGGGTGGTATTCAGGCTCCTGGGGAAATGTTTGGGTGAGGGAGTGACCTCTACTGTACTCAGGTTGTACCATGAAAGTGGGGATGAGATTAGTCCAGTGACTGCCACTTTGATTAGTAGGTGGGGGGCTTGCCTCCCTTTCATAGCCCAGTCCAGTGGTGCTCCCTTCATCATTCCAGTTAAGGCAACCAAACTGATGATCAGTCAGTCTTGGCAGATTACACCCAGGCCATAATTCAGCTTCAGGCCATAGAAGACACTGCTTGGTTCTCATCCTGCTCAGATACTGGGGTTCAGGAGAGGTCTTATTCCAGTGCCAGTGGCTGGTAGCACATGCCACATTGACCTCTCAGTTTTGGTTGTAGGATCCTCTCCCCAACCCAAGACGAATTTCCACAAGCCAAAACCTATTCTCTCTAATGCTTAAGATTTTCTCTACAAGTTTCTAGGCCCTTGCAAAGTTTGCTAAGAACTGGTATTAAGAATATTTTCTTACTGTAGCTGCATAGGTCTGAGAGAGTGCAGGGGGCACTCTCTTAAAGCAATTAATTTCCCCCCTGCTCCCTAAGTTAGATTCAGGGCTGAGGAGGATAAAGATGCTCTCCAATTGTCTGGATTATATGATTTCCAAGTGGAAAGTGAACCACAAAAATACACTCACTCATTCCCTCCTGTATTTTACTCTTAGTTTTTGGCTGGTCCTGGTCATGTGGACTATTTCCTCTTCCCAGAATTTGAAGTTTTCTTTTGCATTTCTGTTGAACTCCCATGTTGTCTATTTGATAATATATTCAAAGTGTGTCTGCACACTATTTTTGGTTCTTTTAAGTGGATTGGGCTTGCTGGAAATACTTCTAATCAGCCATCTTGAAAAAAAGAAGAGCTATGACACAGTTTAGGTCCAATGCTGCTTTGTTGATTTTCTGTCCAAATGATCTTTACAGTGCTGAAAAAGGGGTGTTGAAGTTTCCAAGTGTTACTATATTGGGTACAATGTCTCCCTTTAGCACTAATAATATTTGCATTTTATATCTGGGTGCTCTGGTGTTGCGTGCATGTATTTTTATAATTTTTTTTTTTTTTTTTTTTTTCTGAATTGAGTCCTGTATGATTCTGTGATGTCCTTCTTTGCATTTTTTTTTTAGATCTATTTTATCTGATAATATATATAGTTACTCTGGCTTGATTTTGTTTTTTGTTTGCATGGAATATCTTTTTTGATCCCTTCTCTTTCAGTTCATTTGTGTCTTTATAGGTGAGGTGAGTTTGTCATCCTTTGCATTTTTTAACTTAAGATCTCTTTCATCTGATATAAATATAGTTACTATGGCTTAATTTTGTTTTTTGTTTGTATGGAATATCTTTTATCATCCTTTCTCTTTCAGTTCATTTGTGTCTTTTTAAAAGTTATATATATACATATATATATATATATATATATATATACATATATATATATATATATGTCTTTTGTACATAGATCATAAATACATTTATGCCAAATTCAGCGTGTTGATTATTTTTACAAATTGGAGTGCTTACATCATACTAATCAAAATAGCTTTCACCTCATTTACCCAATTGTAACATTAGGACACATGATAGATCCAACTTGTACTTGCAATGTGCTCCATAGTTGTGGTCCCCCTACTAGCCCTTACTATCCCTCCCACCCCTGCCCATCCACTCCCACCCCTTCCCTCCTTCATTTTAGGTTAAAGTTGTGTTTCATTTTTCATATGCAAGTGTGAGTTATTATAAATTGGTTTCACAATAGTACTGAGTACATTGGATATGTTTTTTTTCCATTCTTGAGATACTTTACTAAGCAGAATATTTTCCAGCTCCATCCATGTAAACATAAAAGAGGTAAAGTCTTCATTTTTTTATTGTTGCATAGTATTCCTTGATATACATATACCACAATTTATCGATCCATTCATGGGTCGATGGGCACTTGGGCTTCTTCCAAGACTTGGCTATTATGAATTGAGCTGCAGTGAACAATCTGGTGCAATATCTTTATTGCTAAATGATTTTTGGTCCTTTGGATATACACCTACAAGAGGAATTGCAGGATCAAATGGCAGGTCCTCATTTAGATCCCTGAGAGTTCTCCAAACTTTCTTCCGAAAAGAACGTACTAGCTTGCATTCCCACTAGCGGTGCAGAAGTGTTCCCTTTTCTCCACATCATGCCAACATCTGTAGTTTCGGGATTTTGTGATGTGGGCTGCTCTTACTGGAGTTAGATGGTCAGAGATGTTTTGGTTTGCATTTCTCTGATGATTAAAGATAAAGAGCATTTTTTCATGTGTCTTTAGGTCATGCGCCTGTCAAATCTTCAGAGAAGCTTCTATTCATGTCTCTTCCCACAATGAAATGGGATCACTTGTTTTTTGCTTAGTAATAAGTTTGAATTCTCTGTGGATTCTGGTTATTAGACCTTTGTAGGTAGTATAACTTGCAAAAATCCTCTCCCATTCTGAGGGCTGTCTATTTGCTTTACTTAGTGTGTTCTTGGCAGTGCAGAAGCTTTTTAATTTGATCAGATCCCAGTAATGTATTTTTGATGTTGCTTCAATTGCCCATGGTGTCTTCCTCAAGAAGTATTCTCCCAGGCCAATTTTTTCAAGCGTTTCTCCTGCACTCTCTGTGAGAATATTTATAGTTTCATGTCTTAAGTTTAAGTTCTTTAACCAATCAGAGTCAATTTTTGTTAGAGGAGAAAGGTGTGGGTCCAATTTCAGTCTTCTACAAGTTGCCAGCCAATTCTTCCAACACCATTTATTGAATAGGGAATCTTTCCCCCGATTTATATTTTTAATAGGCTTATTGAAAATCAAATGACAAGTGTCTGGGTTCACCTCTTGGTCTTCAATTCTGTTCCATACATCTACCTCTCTATTTTTGTGCCAGTACCATGCTGTTTTGATCACTGTTGATTTATAATATAGTCTGAAGTCTAGAAGCATGATTCCTCCCGATTTGTTTTTGTTTCAGAGAAATGTCTTGGCTATTTGAAGTTTTTTCTGTTTCCATTTAAAATGAAGTACTAATTTTTCCAGGTCTTTAAAATATGAGAGAGGTGCTTTAATAGGGATCACGTTAAATCTGTAATTTGCTTTAGGTAGTATAGACATTTTAACAATGCTGATTCTTCCCAGCCATGAGCATGGCATATTTTTCCATTTGTTAACATCTTCAGCTATATCTTTTCTCAGAGTTTCATAGTTCTCTTTATAGAGATCTTTCACGTCCTTAGTTAGAGACAGTCCCAGATCTTTCATCTTCCTTGGTACTATTGTAAAGGGAATAGAATCCTTGATTGTTTTTTCCCTTGACTATTATTGGTGTATATAAAGGCTACAGATTTATGAGTGTTAATTTTGTATCCTGAGACGTTACTATATTCCTTGATCATTTCTAGGAGTTTTGTAGTTGATTCTCTGGGGTTTTCAAGATATATAATTATATCGTCTGTGAAGAGTGACAGTTTGACCTCCTCTGGTCCTATTTGGATCCCCTTGATTGCCTTCTCTTGCCTGATTGTGGTAGCTAAGACTTTCATTACAATGTTAAAAAGCAATGGAGACAGTGGACATCCTTGCCTTGTTCCTGATCTGAGTGGAAATGTTTTTAATTTTACTCCAATCACTATGATATTGGCTGTGGGTTTGCTGTAGATGGCCTCTATCAGTTTAAGAAATGTTCCATCTATACCTATTTTCTTACACGTTCTGATCAAAAAAGGGTGCTGGATATTGTGAAAAGCTTTTTCTGCATCAATTGAGAGAATCATGTCATCTTTGTTTTTTAATTTGTTTATGTGATGTATTATATTTATGGATTTATATATATTGAACCAACCTTGGGACCCTGGGATGAAATCCACCTAAGTCATGATGTATAATTTGTTTGATGTGTTGTTGGATTCTGTTTGCTAGGTTCTTATTGAATATTTTTGCATCAATATTCATTAGAGATATTGGTTTATAATTTTCTTTTCTTGTTGGGTCTTTTCCTTGTTTGGGTATCAGGGTGATATTTGCTTCATAGAATGAGTTGGGAAGTATTTCTTCTTCTTCTATGTTTTGGAAAAGATTAAGTAATATAGGTACTAGTTCCTCTTTAAAGTTTTGGTAGAATTCTGATGTGAAGCCATCTGGTCCTGGGCTTTTCTTTTTGGGGAGATTTCTTTTTTTCTTTTCTTTTTTTTTTGGTAATTAATTTATTTTTATTGTTAAATCATAGCTGTGTACATTAGTGCAATCAAGGGGTACAGTGTGCTGCTTTCATATACAATCTGAAGTATTCTCATCAAACTGTTCAGCGTGGCCTTCATGGCATTTTCTTAGTTACTATATGTAGGCATTTGTATTCTGCATTTATTAAGTTTTGCCTGTACCCATTCCAAGATGCACCATAGATATGGTCCCACTCATAACCCTCCCTCCACTGAAACCTCCCCCCTCCCTTCCACTTCCTTGGCCCTTTCCCCATAGTCTTGTGCTATAGTTGGGTTATAGCCTTCATGTGAAAGCTATAATTTAGCTTCATAGTAGAGCTGAGTACATTGCATACTTTTTCTTCCATTGCTGAGATACTTTGCTAAGAAGGATATGTTCCACCTCCATCCATGTAAACATGAAAGAGGTAAAGTCTCCATCTTTCTTTAAGGCTGCATAATATTCCATGGTATACATGTACCACAGTTTGCTAGTCCATTCGTGGGTTGATGGGCACTTGGGCTTCTTCCATGACTTAGCAAT
>CAUYPK010006742.1:0-44201 GCA_963574355.1 Loris lydekkerianus
AATAAGAATTGCATTAAAATTATATATTGCTTTGGGTAGTATAGACATTTTAACAATGTTGATTCTTCCCAGCCATGAGCATGGTATGTTTTTCCATTTGTTAACATCTTCAGCTATTTCTTTTCTTAAAGTTTCATAGTTCTCTTGTTCACATCTTTTGTTAGGTAAACTCCCAAATATTTCATCTTTGGCACTACTTTGATAGGAATAGAGTCCTTGACTGTTTTTTCGGCTTGGATATTGTTGTTATATATAAAGGCTACAGATTTATGGGTGTTGATTTTGTAGCCTGAGACATTGCTGTATTCATTGATCACTTCTAAAAGTTTTGTAGTAGAATCCCTGGTGTTTTTCAGATATACAATCATAACATTTGTGAAGAGCGAAAGTTTGATCTCCTCTGACCCTATGTGGATACTCTTGATGGCCTTTTCTTCCCTAATTGCAATGGATAAAACTTCCATTACAATGTTAAAGAGCAATGGAGACAATGGGCAACTTTGCCTGGTGCCTGATCTCAGTGGAAATGATTTCAATTTAGCTTTGTTCAATATGATATTGGCTGTGGGTTTGCTGTAGATGGCCTCTATTTGTTTAAGAAATGTCCCTTCTATACCAATCTTAAGTGTTCTGATTATGAAGGGATGCTGGATATTATCAAAAGCTTTTTCTGCATCAATTGAGAGAATCATATGGTCTTTATTTTTTATTTTGTTTATATGCTGAATTACATTTATAGATTTATACATATTGAACCAGCCTTGAGACCCTGAGATAAATCCCACTTGGTCATGGTGTATAAATATTTTGATGTGTTGGATTCTGTTTGTTAGGATCTTATGGAATATTTTTGCATCAATATTCATTAGTGATATTGGTCTATAATTTTCTTTTCTTGTTGGGTCTTTCCCTGGTTTAGGGATCAAAGTAATGTTTGCTTCATAGAATGTGTTGGGTAGTATTCCTTCTTTTTCTATATTTTGGAAGAGGTTTAGTAATATAGGCACTAGTTCTCCTTTAAAGATTTGGTAGAATTCTGATGTGAAGGTTTTCTTTTTAGGGAGATTTTGTATAGTTTTTCTTTTTAGGGAGATTTTGTATAGTTTTTCTTTTTAGGGAGATTTTGTATAGTTGATGCTATTTCAGAACTTGATACAGGCCTGTTCAACATTTCCACTGGCTAAGTCTTGTAGGTGGTGTGCTTCCAAGTGTTGGTCAATTTCCTTCAGATTTTCATATTTCTGAGAGTAAAGTTTCTTGTAATATTCGTTAAGGATTTTTTCAATTTCTGAGGGTTCTGTTGTTATTTTGTCTTTACCATTTCTGATTGATGAAATTAAAGATTTTACTCTTTTTTTCCTGCTTAGGTTAGCCAAAGGTTTATCTATTTTATTGACCTTTTCGAAAAACCAACTTTTTGATTTATTGATCTGTTGTATAATTCTTTTATTTTCAATTTCATTTAATTCTGCTCTGATTTTGGTTATTTCTTTTATTCTGCTGGGTTTGGGGTTGGAATGTTCTTCCTTCTCCAGTTGCTTGAGATGTCCCATTAAGTTATTAAATTCCTCTCTTTCTGTTTTCTTGAGGAAAGCTTGCAGTGCTATAAATTTCCCTCTTAGGACTGCCCTTGCAGTATCCCAGAGGTTCTGATAATTCATGTCTTCATTGTAGTTTTGTTCCAAAAATTTGGTAATTTCCTTCTTAATCTCATCTATGACCCATCTATCCTTCAGCATAAGGTTATTTAGCTTCCATGTTTTTGTATGAGTATGCAGATTCCTGTTTTTATTGTGTTCAACTTTTATTCCATGATGGTCTGAGAAGATGCATGGAATAATTTCCGTTTTTTAAAATTTGGTGAGGTTAGACTTGTGACCTAGGATGTGATTGATTTTGGAATATGTTCTGTGGGCTGATGAGAAGAATGTGTATTCAGTTTTGTTGGGATGAAATGTTCTGTAGCTGTCTCTTAAATACAGATGTTGAATGCTTAAGTTTAAATCTAAAATTTCTTTGCTTAATTTCTTTTTGGATGATCTGTCCAACAAAGCTAAAGAGGTGTTAAAGTCTCCGACTACTATAGTACTGGAGGAAATCAAGTTGCTCATGTCTGTTAGAGTTTCTGTTATAAATGGAGGCATATTCTGGTTGGGTGCATAAATATTAATAATTGAAATCTCATCATGTTGAGTATTACTTTTAATGAATATGAAGTTCCATCCTTATCCTTCCTTATTTTGGTTGGTTTAAAGCCTATTGCATCTGTGAATAGGCTTGCAATGACTGCTTTTTTTCTGCTTTCCATTTGCCTGGAGTATAGGTGACCATCCCTTCACCTTGAGTCTATATTTATCTTTTAATGTAAGATGCGATTCTTGTATGCAGCAGATATCTGGCTTGAGTTTTTGTATCCAGTCAGCCAACCTGTGCCTCTTTAGAGGACAATTTAAACCATTCACATTAATTGAGAATATTAATAAGCCTTTTGAAAGCCCGGTGGGCATTTTTAATCCTTTTGCAACTGTGGAAGTTGGAATTTGATCAAAAGTTTTCGGGTAAGTTTACTTTTGTGGTGGAGAATTATGCTGGTCTTTATGGAGGATAGGTCTGAGAATATCCTGGAGTGCTGGTTTAGTTATGGCAAATTTCTTCAACATGTGAATGTCATTAAAGTGTTTAATTCCTCTATCATAAATGAAACTCAGTGTAGCTGGATACAGGATCCTGGGTTGAAAGTTATTTTGTTTTAGGAGCTTAAAAGTTGATGACCATCCTCTTCTAGCTTGAAAGGTTTCAGCAGAGAAATCTGAAGTTATTCTAATATTCTTGCCCTTGTAGGTGATGGTTTTCTTTCATCTGGCTGCTTTCAGAATTTTCTCCTTCATATTAACTTTAGTGAAATTGATTATGATGTGCCTGGGGGATGTCTTATTTGGGTTTAGTTGTGCTGGAGTTCTGAAACTGTCTGCTATCTGAATTTCAGAATCTCTTGGCATGTCTGGAAAGTTTTCTTTCCTAATCTCATGGAGAAGAGACTCTGTGCCGTGTGAAGCCACTTCATCACTTTTGGGGATCCCTATAAGGTGAATATTGGTTTTCTTCAAATTATCCCAGATCTCTATGAGAGAGTGATCTGTTTTAGCCCTCCATTTCTCTTCCTTTTTGAAAGTTTGGGAGCATTTGAAAGCTTTGTATTTAATGTCAGAAATCCTTTCTTCTGCTTGTCCATTCTGTTACTGAAGGATTCTACTGTATTTCTCAGATCTTTGAGGACTGCAACTTCTTGTTTTAATGTGTCAAAATCTTTGGTCATTTCGTCTTTGAATTTGTTGAATTCTTGAGATATCTTTTGGATTGCTGCTTGAAGTTCTAATTCAATCTTATTTGCTATCCAGATTCTGAATTTGATTTCTGACATCTCAGCCATTTGTTTATGCATGGGATATTGTGCTGTGTCTGCTTTGTTGCTCCTTGGGGGAATGGATCTACTCTGATTATTCATATTGATGGAGCTTTTCTGTTGATTCCTCCCCATTATTGTTTTCCACCATTGCCTCTGGCCATCCTCAGAGTTGGGGAGGTGTCTGTCCAAGATTAGACCCCAGCAGTATCACTCTATTGTTGCTGGATCTTTGTAGGGAGTGACCCTGTGTAGCTCCTCTGAGGCTGCGCCAGGCAGGGAGTTCTGGCTGTGGGAGCAGCTCTGGAGTGTGGCACACCCAGATCCAGCAACAGGGCGGGGGATGGTGCACATGGTTCAGGGAGTACCTGGTGCCCACTGACTTAGGCACTGAGAGCCTGGGGCTCCAGCAGTCTCTGGCCTGGTTGAGGGCTCCATGCAGAGGCAGGGAGGGCTCCAGAGGGAGGGCACAGGTTGCATGGCTTCCAGAGTCCCTGGCAATACAGGTGGGGCCAATGCAGAGGCAGGGAGGGTACAGGAGGGAGGATGCGGGTTGCACAAATCCCAGAGTTCTTGGCCAGGGCGGCTGGAGACCTGGTGGGCTTTGGTTGCGAGGTTGTGAGGTTACCGGTGGACTCCCTGTTTGGGGTGGGCTTGCAGAGGTCTCGCGGGTGCGGAGCGCAGGTTGTGGGGTGCGGGGCCGCGCGGTTGTTGGCAGAGTCCTTGGCTGGGGCAGGTGCTACATCTATGTTCTTAGTAACACTATTCTTAACAGTCAAAAGTCAATGTGCTATTGACACATGAGTGAATAAACACAAGGTGGTATGTCCATACAATGGAATATAATTTAGCCATTAAGAGGCAGGGAATTCTGATATATGCTATGGCATGGATGAAACTTGAAGACATTATTTTAAAATGAAATAATCTAGTCACAAAAGGATAGATATTGGATGATTCCATTTGTGTGAAGTATTTGGAGTGATCAAATTCATAGAGACAGAAAGGAGAATGTTGGTTGCCACGGGCTGATGGGAAGAGGAGTCATTGTGTAGTGGGTGCAAAATTTTAATTAGGGAACATTAGGAAGGTCTGTGGATTGATGATGGTGCTGGTTGCACTACACAATGGGAATGAACAGTACCCTTAAAAATGGTTAATGTGGAAACTTTTATGTTATTGATTTTACTACCACAAAAATTGGATTTGAAAAGGCAAGTTGATATTTCCAGAAAGATACAGTCTTTACAATAAATCAGAATACATGCAAAATCAAGTAGTTGCCACTGAGACATTCTTCAAAATTCATCAGAAGAATGAAGAACAGCTTCGGGCAGCTCTAAAAGATGCTTTGAAGACACACTGCAATCTTCAGGGAAATCTAAAAAAACAACTTTCTCAAGAAGCTGAAGCAATGAAAGGGAAAGTGAGCAAATAGGACACAAAAGGAAAGAATGTCAGAAAAATGCTCTGGAAAATCTGGCCACATCTCTTTGTGGACACCTGCAGGGAATGAGTCCCTGGGATGCTGCCCTGGAGGGGAACAGCAGGGATGGTAAAAGACTGAATTAATCAGAAGACAGGGACTACACACAATGAGAGTCAAAAGAAATTTTCCACATCGTGACGGATGTGGCTGAGCTAAATTCTTATTTAAAAATTCTTGAACAATAAAGGAATGAAATTTAAAGAAGATTAAATAATTGATGCACTTAAGTTCATGTGAAAAGTCTCCAAACTCATAAAGCTTTAGTGAAAACAGAAAAAACAAACTATTGAACAATTCCCCCTAACAAAAACAAACAAACAAACAACAAACAAAAAAACTCATAGAAAAGGGAGAAGGTCCATTGAAAACTTCAGAATATCATCAAGTCGGGGGTGGGAGGAAGAATTTTTATTAGATACCCAATTTACAAATAATACACCCTGCAAAGATTGAAAAGAATCTTTCAAAAGCAGATGACAAGATCAGCCATGCATACAATGAGCAAGGCACCTATAAAATACACCCCCAAATTCTTTTAGAAAAATTAAAAAAAAAATCTGTTGGCTAGAAGGGAAGTCAGTTTATGTGAGGAGAGCTCATGATAATGAGTTGAGAGCTCTGTTGGCTGAAAGACACTTTCATAACTGAAGAGAATGCATCCCTCCCTCAGACAAAAAAGCCCAAACAACAACAACAACAACAACAACAACAACAAAAACAAAATCCAGGAAGATTGTAAAAGTTTTGGATAGTCTCCCTAAAGTCCCTGGTGTTGCAATTGGGGCATTTGTTAGAAGCACATGAGACCCCCAGGGAATTCTCTGGATGACCAGACCCCCACGGATGGAGAAGCATCAGGCTGTGATGGGGTGGGGATCCAGAGCCTGCTGTGGGCAGGTGTCACCCTCCAAAGTTGAAGGCCCCAGAAGAAAGTCTTTGATCAGGCCAACTCTATCCTGACACTAAAACTCTGTTTCTAGAGCCCAGAGAATAGTCCTGGTGCTCTGGAACCCAGCAGTGGCCCAGGACCTTCTTTTGCTACATCCCTCCCATCAGAGCAGAGGCCACTGGCCCCAGCAACTTCTTCCTTGTACCCTTGTCAGGTGTCAGATGTCCCAGAGGAAAAGGGCAGCTCTGGGCAAGAAGATGCCCTGTCCTTCCTTCTATTCCAGATGGCTTGGCATAAACTGCTCAGCCTGATAGATGCCCTGGCCCTGCACATTCTCCACTAGCCACAAGAAAGATCTCCACCAAATGCTTCCCACACTGCCTGAAGCAGAAGAGAGTCATCTCCAAGAGGACCCTATTTTCCAAAGAGCAGACTTCTGAAGGTCCAGAATCACAATAGGATGCTTTATTTTCTCTCAACTAAGATACTTTTAATTTTTTTTTTTAAATTTTAGTTTTCCTTCAATTAAATGACAAATTAGAAATTTCCTTCCTTCAGGACAAAGACACTTGGCCTAGGAGGAGCAAGGTTACCCTGTTGTGACCCAGCCCTGCCATGATTAGATCTTGACTCCTGCATAATTTTGGACTCAGGTACCTCTCACTACGGCTTCCTGGAAGAGCTGGCATGAGACGTGAATGAAGTTCATGGGCATTGGCTGTCCTTCAATCTGGAGCCCACTGCAGGAAGCACAGCCAGTGCTTGGGGAGTGCAAGACTTTGGGCATAAGCCCTCCATCCTGCTCTTTCACTTCTTCATCCTCCTCCTCCTTACTGCCATCATCACTGTCTTCATTTCTTCTCCCCATTTATCTCTCTCTGCACCTGCTTGCTTATCTGCTCATTTTCAACACATACACTGAGCGAATCCAGCCTCTTCCCTTGGGTATTGCTGAGCCTCCATCTTGCCTGTACCTGAGCCGACCCTACTGTGGTCTTCCAAGACCATCTCTCCAGGCCTGGGGTCTGAATCCTGAACCCCATCAGTGGGTGCCAAGCTTCTACCCAAATCCAATTGATTTCAGATGCCTTTGTCCAAACCCTGTCTGGCAACTCTATCCTGCCCTCCTGCCCTATGCTGCCTGCCTGTCTCACTCCACAGCAGTGAAGCTGGAGTAAACATTCAGAAAAAATGAGGTAGAGCAGAACATCCGACTGCACAGAGCCCTCTATGCCTTGAAGTCACATTCAGACTCAAGTCTAAATTCCCAGCTAAGGTCCACAAGCCTGAGTACACCCTGGTCTTCACTTGTCTCTGTCTGTGCCCCTCTAATTTGGCTCCTGACCTTAATTCTGCTCAATAACATGTTGAGCTCCCACCTGCCTCTGAGCCTCTGCCTGGAAAGCTTTCCTCCAAACACATGTGGCTGCGTTCCTCTTCTCATTGACTACCCAGCTCACATGGATGCCCTAAATTCCCTACTTTCCTGTCTGACCTCCAGCCTGATTTATGGCTTCAGAACCCTCATCCTCCATGAAGCTTATTTTATTTCCACATTGTTCTAGTTGATATTGTTTAGTTCCCCTTATGACACCCCTCCAGGATGGGGGTTGTTTATTTTAGAAGAAGGACAAAATCCTTGCTGCATGCATTTCTGGATCATTTCAGTAAGCTTATTAACAATAACAATACTGCTCCTTGTTTGGGCTACCTTCTGGAATGTAAGGGACAGAGAATTTACCTTATTCACTATTGACCCTGTCCTCCTATCTTGTGTGGGACAGTCACTCACTAAGGATTCAGGTAATAAATTCAGGAAAAATAAATACAAGTCAGTCTAGGAGGAAGACCTCCTGAGATCTCAGACCTGTAAGGACATCAGAGTAATGCTGTCCTGGGCCTCCCAAGGAAGCTTCTTTATACCTGCAAGTCTCTCAGTGGAAGCTGATATTGGAGGCTGACTTTGGAGGGTGACCTTGGAGGCTGATGCTCCTCACTTGTGTAAGTCCCTTGCAGGGGACCCTTTGTGGGTTTCAGGCAAGCCTCTGTCTGGACATTCCATGCTCATGAATCTTAAGTCCCCACATAACTGTGAGTCATGCAGAGAACTGGTGAATCCCAAGCTTGTGGGAAAAGCAGAAGGAGATGCCAAGGAAAGACACATGGCAGGGTGGCCACAACCTCTTCTACAGTGGTGGTGTTGAGTAGCAAAGGGCTAGGTGCTTTTGTGTTTAAGGGAAAGCCACTTGGCCTCAGGCACCCATGCCATTTCATTGGCTTGGACAGAAGCATTGAAGCATTCAGAAGAATGCAAGCACTCACAGCCTGCTCTTATCTGGGTGTAGTAGCTGATACTCATTGGGTGCTCACTCACAGCACGTGCAGTGCCGTATGACTGCCACACCATCTGCTGGTTGTGGCTTCCCTTATGGCCACTGTCTAAGACAGGAATTTCATTCAGAGATGAGGAAACTGAGGTTGTTATAATCCCCAAATCACACAAAATAGAGGGGTGACTGATAGCTCAGAGTGCCTGGGACTAATCTCACCTCTGTAGCCTCCCAGCTGTGTAGCTTAGAGTATGTTACTTCACCCTCCAGCCCCTTGACTTTCTCAGCTGTGAAATAGATGACAGCTGCTGTCCAAGTTAAATTAAATGAGTTCATATAAAGAGCTGAGAACACAGGAAGCCATAGAAGCTTTTGTTTTTATTATTGTCCTAGAAGTAAATG
The DNA here is from genome assembly GCA_963574355.1 of Loris lydekkerianus. Classification (NCBI taxonomy): domain Eukaryota; kingdom Metazoa; phylum Chordata; class Mammalia; order Primates; family Lorisidae; genus Loris; species Loris lydekkerianus. Next base: position 8,514 of record CAUYPK010006742.1, read on the forward strand.
GCATACCTGGCATTGAGTTGGTGACCTCTGACCCTCAATCCACTTGCTATCTAGTCTTTGAATAGCTGTGTTTGGTTTGTTGATTGCTTCTAAATTTTCTCTTGATTTCTTGTTTTAGGGTCTTCTTATTAGGGGGAACCCTAACTATGGACCAGTCTATCTTCTTTGAGCTTAGCCAATGGAAGAACACACTTTCCTAATGGACCAGGTACGAAGGTGAGATAGTTCTGAAACTTCTGACAACTTCTGGTTAATTGCAGTAACAATATTTAAGTTCCTGTTTCCAGTGAGGCTGGTTATTCTTAGGGAAATTTAATTCAATTCCACAAACACTTCTCCTACTCATTAAGACACCTACCACCAAAAACATCTGGTCAACTAAATTTAAAACATTAGTCAAACCAGTTGTTGGCATTCTATGGTCAAACATCTGGATAAATAAAATTTTAATTGAATGTTTTGATATCATGTGAACTCAGTTTCAAATCCAGTCCCCAAATGAATATATGCACCTTTATTTTCTATGCCAAATTGGGTGAGGGGCTGGGTTTGCTATATTAATTTACTTCTTAAAAATTTACCAAATCAAGTATTATAGAAACAGTGAGCATGCATCTTGGATTTTCTACAATAGTCCTGGTTTTTCAAAAATTCCATTCCTTTGCTGACCAGTTGATGTGCCCCAGCTTTATGTTAGACAATATGGTCTGCATTTGCATGAAGTTTGAAGTAGAATGGAGGGAGCCTACATTGAAATTTTGGTTCTGACTCCATTTACTCTGAAATATTCAGTGACACATCCAACAACTTTTTTCCTTTAGGTTGCTCTTCGATAAAATGAAGAAGTCTCATTGGTATTTTCTACCATGGGGGAAGGAATTCTGTTGGGGCATATTGTGTTATACACATATGAGCAGACTGTTTACATACATGTGTGAGGCATGTGTGCACATGCTAGTATAATGACTAAACCTTGACTGTGAACCCCTGCTGGAGATGAACAACAGCAGGGTCTGGGGTTAGGGTTCCAGCCGTGGGCAGACATAGAAGTGGGCAATATTGGAAAGAATCTTTTGGTCAATGTGTCAGCTTCCAATAGATAGAGCAATCCAGCTTTTGTATGTTTCTCCCTGAGAGCCCACACAGCACTGTTTAAATTCCTCTTGATTTGTTTTGCTTCTTTAACTGATCAAAAACCTTTATCCTGGCACAAAGAATGTCTGGCACAAAGTCATAATTACTTAAAAAAAAAAAAAAAGAACAACAAAAAACTGAAAACCTACAAAAACAAAAAACAAAAGCAAAAAAACTATGTTTGGACATCTGCTCTGGCTGCAGTGGCCAAGAGCAGGGCCCGTATGGTGCCAGTGTGGCAGCCATGGCCGCATGTTGTAGTCAGGTTGTGTGTGGTGCTGGCACTAATGATCCTGGCTTCCTGCAGAGGGCTGTTCTGCCAGCCTTCTAATTAGGATCTTCTCAGAGTGAAGATCTGGGGTGACCCACCCTTTTCTGCTGCCCTCCTATCCCTTGGTTGTCTTCCTCCCATGCAGCAATTTAGCATCGTGAGCATTTTTTATCCTGGGCCATTAAAAAAGAAGGAAAGAGTAAAGCAAGTTGGTCAGAGATTCTGGGTAAAGAAGCCAAGGACATCACTGGAGGGGGGACCCCTACCGCCCTCCTTGGAAGGGTATAGATTTCCTCATCTGTCAGGGGCCAGCAGAAGTCCCTGCCCAGAGCTCCAGCCCATGCAGAAGGGATGCTCAGCCTGGGCCCTTAATCAGTCCCCTAGTCTCAGAGGTCAACAGCCGAAGGTGACTAACACTTTTCTGGTTAGATTGGATGGGACAGACACTGACTAATGGGCAGGCTGTGATGGTCAGGCAAGAGGATGTTCCTCTGACAGCTGAAACTCACCATGGAGGAAGTCTGGAAAATCATAGGGTGTTCATGAGTGTCTGGACTTTGGTTTGTCTTCCTGGGGACACAGTCTTATAGAACATGTGGGTGGGTGGGTGGTGGTCACATGGAGGAGCTTTCAAAGGTCATTGGTGAAAGTGTCTTTGGGCCACAGCCAGCATATCTTGAGTCACTGAAGGAAGGCTGGAAGCTAACTCCCTGCTGGGATTATATTTCCTTGTTCACTGTGACAGCCCAGCAGGTAGCACAGAGCCTGCCACACGTGGAACTTATTCGTTTCACAAATGAATTAATTAATGAAAAGATTCTTATCATAGTGGCTCCCTTCTAGACATGTGGCAATGATTAATTGAGATTATGGGTATCAGGTGCCCAGCACTGTGCCCACACACGGTCACTGTAACCAGCGCAGCTAAAGACTAGAGTATCGAGCAGTGAATGTTTTCTGTAAAGGGCCAGACAGTTCATGTTTCAGACTCTGCAGGTCATGCAGTGTCGGTTGCAAGGATTGAACTCCACTCTCCCAGCGTGAACCAACCATAGAAAATGTGTAAATAAATGGATGTTGCATTCCTGGTAAGATTTTATAAAAACAGACTGTAGACTGAATTTGGCTTGTGGACCATAGTTTGCTGACTTGTGTCCTGGAAAACAGCAAAGTTAAGGAATCGGTTCTCCACGGAGAGGGTAAAAATGCAAATATGCCTAGATTCAGGGGAGTTCACGCACATCTGAGAAGAGCAGCTCTGACTCAGGTGAGCCATTACATTCTAAGACAACTAACATAGTCCCTTGCCCAGGAAATGGATGACAAAGAAGATGGACAGAGCATCTTTGAGCATCTTCTCCACAGCTTTTGAGTGACTAGATGTTTCTGTCTGAAATGGGATCTACACAATCGACATATATCTAGGCTTAATGAACGCACCTGGGTCTCTGTGACTGAGCAGCAATCTTCTTCATGCATATGGACAGCAGAGGATGGAGTAATAAGAAGGCTGTTGAAGTTCCCTGTTTGTGTATTCATATTTATGGTGATATTGAAGGTGTTAGTGTACTCTAGTGAAAACTGGAGATTGGGAGGCTTTGAGATGAGACTAGATCCATGTGTGTACACTCAACAAACTGTCCCCTTGTCACAGTGCTAGGTGTTGTGTCTAGTGGTGGAGTTTTTGGACACAAGGTCTCATTCTGTAGCCCAGGCTGTAGTTCAGTGTAGCTCACTGTAACCTTAAACTGGGCTCAAGTGATCCTCCTGGCTCAGCCTCTTGACTAGCTGGGACTATAAGCACATGCTACTATGTTTGGTAAATTTTTAAAAATTTTTTGAAGAGGCAAGGTTCTCCCTATGTTACTTAGGTTATCCAGAACCCCTGGCCTCAAATGCTTCTCCTGCCCTGGCTTCCCAAAGTTATAAGCATGAACTACTACATCTAGCCAGGATATGAATACGATCTTATCCTAGACTTGGAAGATCCTTTGGTCTAGTTGGGGAGATAGGTGTGAACAGGGAATTCATTGCAACACCAAACAATTCATGAGGTAGTAGGTGTTATTCATGTTTATAGGGCAGGGAGTGACCACCTGGGCGTGGGGTGAGAATATTTAAGGGATTATTTTCCACAAGGTGAAGTTTGAGCCCCATGGTGGAATATCACTGTACTCATGTATGGACACTACCTTTAGAATTTACTTTTTTATCTGCAGGAAACCTGTACACTGACAAAAACGTTGGGAGAACAGTTTTCCTTGATGCTCCCACTGGGAATTTTTGAAGGTAAAGAAGAAAATGCAAGAGAAATGCCTTCTCTCTCTATCACATTGATGGTGTGGCCCTAGGCAGGCCTTGGAACAAAGAGCCAGGGAGGGTGAACCCCTAGCAGTAGAAAGCAACTCTCTTCTGGCCTCACAACTTGTATGTTGATTGGTAAGTCAATTCTTCCATGGTGGGAAAGTAGCTGAAATACTGAGCAAAATATAAACAGGATTTAAGTTTCAGCCTTAAAGGTAGATTAAATGCTCATAGAAAATGCTGCTTTTTCGGGAAAAAGGATCTTGTGATTGAAGGATTATACATGTATTTAGAAAATTTGTCCTTTTACAACCAAAGATAAGCTTAGTAGTATTTTTAATGGTTTTGTCATCTGCTTCCTTTGACTCTCCCTTCGGTTCATCATTAAATTAACATTATGAGGCCCTGCCACTGCTTGGCTTAACACCACTGGCTGGAACCTGTTGTCCACAGGACGAATCTCCATTCAAAACCCTTTGTTCTGTTTTTCCTGTATCTCTAGCTACACCAGACTAATGACTATAGGCACTATGTAGCAGATTCTACCCTGAGTCCCATTCTTCTCGGCTGTTCGTTTATGTGGGTATTTGATCCCACCGTAATCCAAAGAAGCTCAATGAGCTTGATCTTATAGTGGAGGAAGCTGAGATTCAGGGGAGGGAGTGGAAGTAACTTGCGGTTACTACAGCTGAAGCATCAGGCAGTTTAATCAGAGATCTGCCTGAACTCAATTTCTATGCCTTTTCTATAACATTCCTCTGCCTAGAACATTCTTCATCTCATTTTTCTCCTAAATAAATAAATAAATAAATAAATAAATAAATAAATAAATAAAAGCTCCTTTAGAGTTTAGTTTAAACATTTCCGTGACTACGAAACCATTGATTTCCCCATAACTTTTTGTTGACTTTCATTGCCATTTTTTGCTTTTGTTTTTTGTAATTATCATACCAGTTGTACCTTTATGTCTGTTTCTTTGCCTTTCCATGATAGAGTTGGAGCACCCTGAAGGTTCCTTAGTACTGAGGAGTCCAGTCCAGCCCAGCCTGTAATCTAGCTGCATATTTGCAGGCCCAGAGAAGAAATGGAACTTTCAATATGTGTCAAATGAATATGTGGTTAGGAAAGAAGATTTTGAGATGTATTTGAACTCTACCTCTCAAATACAGACATAACAACCTTTAAAACTGTCTGCTAACAGAGACTGGATGCTGAAAGTGGAATAAAGGAATACTCTTCCCTTGGTATGGGGTCTGAGAGGTGGCTGGAGTTGTGGGGGCTGATCATGCCAAACAGCATCTCAGAAATCTCTAAAATCCATCCTAAACATTTAAATGAAGTAAAGTGGTTGGCTTTATAAGTAATAGAAGTCAATTGTGTTTGCAGTATCTAATGCAGCAATGGCATTAGATGGTAGAGATGGGGCCAGAGCCAAGAAGTGCTGAGTGGGCAAGAGGCCTGATTTTCAGCCTCCCTCTGCATCCATTTGTGATAATCTGGGACTGGCTTTCAACCAGTTACTCTCCTAACAGACTTGCACGAGACAGCCTTTGCCCCCAGCACAGACAAGTCCTGAATCAGGAGTTCACTTACACAGACGTTTAAAAACACCCACACGTACATGTATACACACGCTTAGATTTTTTTCCAAATACGCTTATCTTTCATTGTTACCAACACTCTTCTAATAGGCTGGCAAATGTTTAAGCAGAAACTGAAATATTTAGATGGAATGAGGCACCTCAACTCTCCTACAAAATGACTGTCAGCTGAAAGGCAGAAGGAGGCAGACATTCTGCCTTCACCCCGTGACTCTGAGTCCTTGGGGAGAGAGCGAGCTTGCCTTTTCAAGGTAATGCGGAAGAGATGCAGGAGAAGACTGAAATAACACTGGGAAGTGCTCTGTGTTTCACAGGGATGCTGGCATCATCTCCCAAAGGAAATTAAATGGTGTTCATTTTTAGGATAATAATAAAGACTATCTTAATTATAGAGGTCAACATTTACTGACCCACTGCAATTGTTCTAAGCATTTAAGGCATTATGTAATATAACCATCGTATAGTCTGGTAACATAAACATTGATGATCCGAATGTTCTTGTGCTTTCATTGGCTCTATTTCACAGATGAAGAAGCTGAGGCTTAGAAAAATTCAGTTCACAAATTTGCTCAAAACCACAATTAGAAAGTAAGGATTCTAGCCTGAAACAGGGCTCCTCCTTGCCCCCAGAGCCTATGCCATCAAAAGCTGCATTTTATGAAGTAGGGATGATGCCTCAAATTAATTTGAATTCTCATTCTGAGCCACCCTCTGAGAAAGGACTCATTCCATGGAAACAGGATATAGGATTGTAATTAGTAAAGCCCATGCGAATTATGAATGGGGGAATTATGGCAGGGAGCAGCCTAGTGCTGGCGTTTTAAGCTCATCTCCTGGATTATCTTTCTATATTCTTGTATTGGGACCCTAGGAAACCACAATGATGAATATGAATGAAAAGGTGGCAGAAGACACAGGGCATGCTGTCAATGCTGCTGTGGGGCTCCCTTGAAAGTTGTTGATAGTAAAAGGGGAAGGCATTTGGCCCCACTTTACAACGGCTGGCCTCTCTGGGGACCAGAATATCAGCAGTATACCTTGCAGAGCTGGGATTGGACAGAGGGACCTGGGGAAGACATTCCATGACTGGCAGACATGCTGTTTTGATGGAGGCATTATGGCTCCATGGGATACACAAGTCCCTTAGGACAGTGAAGCATTATATAGGCTGGAGGGGGTGGGATAGAGCCAGAGAAGAGAAATACATTTGTAGATATTACTAGCTGATGGTGTCATTTACTTAGAAAGTGGGAAAAATTTTCTTATGGGTTATCCAAAAATACTTTGGAGAAGGCTCTTCTTTCCAGGAGACTTGGGTTGTCTAATGTTAGGTTATAGAGGTTCAGGTGAAAATTTCCTACATATTCCACTTGTTTCTTTTGGTAGATTTTAAAATAGTTCACAGATTCCTTTACTCCCTGTTTCCAAGCCCTTACACTATGAAGTAGCTGTTCTCCCATTGAGAAGGTGAAGCCAGCCTTTCTTTCTCTCTTTCTTTCTTTCCTTCCTTCCTCCCTCCCTCCCTCCCTCCCTCTTTCTTTCTCTCTGTCTCTCCTTCCTTCCTTCCTTCCTTCCTTCCTTCCTTCCTTCCTTCCTTCCTTCCTTCCTTACATCCTTCCTTCCTTCCTTTCTTTCATTTTTTAATGTAAAAACTTTTATTTACATAAAAATTAGGTTTAGTGGTATGTATCTTTTTTATTTTTATTTTTTTATTAAGTCAAATACACATAGTCATGCATATGTGGGGTACAGTGTGCTTTTTTTTTTTATACAATCTGACTTGGTTAGATTAAAACAATCAACATAGCTTTTACCTCATTTACTTGATTATGTGCCAAAACATCTATGTTTTACACTTGACAGATTTGACTTGTACCCTTGTCATAAGCTCCATATGTGTGGTCCCTCCTTTTACCCTCCCTCTGTCAAACCTCCTCCCTCCTCTCCCTTCCCACTCCATTTCTTTCCTTCATCCTGGGCTATAGTTGTGTTCCATCTTTCATAAGAAAGTGTGAGTAAATATAAGTAGTTTTCATAGAAGTACTGAGTACATCGGATACTTTTTCCTCCATTTTTGAGACATTTTACTCAGGAGAATATGTTCCATATCCCTCCATGTAAACATAAAAGAGGTAAAGGCTTCATCTTTTTTAAGGCTGCATAGTATTCCATGGTATACATATACCACAATTTATTAATCCATTCATGGGTCGATGGGCACTTGGGCTTCTTCCATGAGTTGGCTATTACAAAATGAGCTGCAATAAATTATCTGGTGCAAATATCTTTTTTTTTTGCAGTGATTTTTGGTCTTTTGGATATACTCCTAGTAGAGGAATTGCAGGATCCAACAGCGGGTCAAGACTGAACCCACACCTTTCACCTCTAATAAAAATTGACTCTCACTGGATAAAAGACTTAAACCTCAGACACAAAACCATAAAGATGCTTGAAAAGAGTGCAGGAGAAGCACTTAAAGAAATTTATCTGGAAGAAAACTTATGAGGAAGACCCCCAGAGCAGTTGAAGCAATATCAAAAATACATTAATGGGATCTGATCAAACTAAAAAGCTTCTGCACTGCCAAGAGCACAGTAAGCAAAGCAAGTAGACAGCCCTCAGAATAGTAGAGGATATTTGGAGGTTACATTTCCGACAAAAATCTGATAACCAGAATCCACAGAGAACTCAAACTTATTAATAAGAAAAGAACAAGTGATCCCATTTCACTATGGGCAAGAGACCTGAATAGAAGCTTCTCTGAAGAAGACAGGCTCATGGTATACACACACATGAAAAAATGTTCATCTTCTTTAATCGTCAGAAAAATGCAAATCAAAACCACTTTGAGATACCATCTAACTCCAGTAAGAGTAGCCCACATAACAAAATCTCAAAACTACAGATGTTGGCATGGATGTGGAGAAAAGGGAACACTTCTGCACTGCTGGTGGGAATGCAAGCTAATCGATAGTTTTTAGAATCACCTCCTGTCCCCCACGCCCCCTAACACACACATCTCCCTGGCCCTTCACAAGCACTATACTCCTTTCTACCTTGACAAATTCATTCCTCCTGGGATGAATGCAAATGGTAGCACCCAGCATGTGGCCCTTTGTGACGGCCTTCTTTCAGCATCCTGTTTACAGGGTGCATAGCACATGTCAATACCCCATTCCTTTTTAGTGCTGAAAAATACTTTATCCTATGGATATCCCAAATTTTATTTATTCATTTATTAGTTCATGGACATTTCAGTTGTTTCCTGTTTCTGGCTGTTATGAACAACGCTGCTACAAAAAAATTTTTTTATGAACAAATGTTTTAATTTCTCTTGGGTGTGTGGAACGTCTAGGTCGTATGGGTCATATGGGTACTTTGTATTTAACTTTTTGAGGAACTGCCAAACTGTTTTCCACTGAGGCTGAACCATTTTACATTCCCACCAAAAACATATGAGGGTTCCTATTTCTCCACATCCTTGCAAGTATATTATTTTTTTTTTTTTTATATAACCATCTTAGTGTATATAAAGTCATATCTCATTGTAGTTTTTATTTTTATTTAATGAGCATTGAGGATGAACATTTTTTCATATGCTTACTTGCCACTTGCATTATCTTCTCTGGAGAAATGCTTATTCAACTCCTTTGTCCATTCTTTAATTGAGTTGTTTGTCTTTTTGTTGTTGAGTTGTAGGAGTTCTTTATAGACGGTATTCTGGATACTAAACCATTATCAGATATATGATGCATAAATATTTTCTCCCCTTCTGTAAGTTGTCTTTTCACTTTTTTGATAAAGTCCTTTCATGATCAAAGATGTTTTACTTTGATGAAGTTCAATTATCTTTTTCCTTTTTACTCACACTTTGGTACCAAATCTAAGAATCCATTGTCTAATCCAACATAACAGAGATTTATTTTGTATTTCTTTGAGCTTTTAGCTTTAGCTCCTATATTTTTAGTTCTATGAACCATTTTGAGTTAATTTTTAAGTATAGTGTGAAGGAAGAGTTCAAGTTCATTCTTTTGTATGAAGATACCCAATTGTTCCAGCATTATTTCTTATAAAGACCCATTTTCCACATTGATTGGCACCTTGACAAAAATCAACTCACCCTAAGGGTTAAGGGTTATTTCTGGACTGTTAATATATTTGTTTAATCTATATGTTTATCTTTAAGCCACATTATACTATGTTGATTCCTGTATTTTTTAACAGCAAATTTTTTAAATTGGGAACAGAATCCCACAATTGTGGTCTTTGTTAAGATTGTTTTGACTATTCTGAGTCCTCATAGTTTTGTATGAATTTTAGGATCATTTTGTCAATTTATGAAAAAAATAACACCTGGGATTGTAATAGGGATTGAGCTAACTGCACATCGAATTGGGAAGTACTGCCATCTACATGATATTAAGGGTTGTGATCCATGAACATAGGATATCTTCTCATTTATTTAGGTCTTCTTTTAGTTCATGCAACAGTGTATTTTTCAATGTATAAATATTGCATTTATTTTATTTAATATGTTTCTAAGTATTTTATCTTTTTTGATGCTGTGGATAATTAAATTGGATTCTTAATTCAATTTTTGGATTGTTTATTCATTCTTAGTGTACAAAAATGGAATTGATTGTTTTCCAATTTTTACTGTGGTAAAATACACATAAAATTTGCCATCATAATAATTTTAGTTGTACATTTTAGTGGTATTAAGTACATTCACATTGTTCATCCATCACCACCATCCGACCCTATATTTCATCTTGTAAAACTGAAACTCTCCACCTGTTAAACAATAGCTACCCATTTCCCCACCTCAAACCCTTGGTACCCACATTGTATTGCCTGAATCTATGATTTTCACTATTCTAAGTACCTCATGCAAGTGGAATCCTACCATTTTGACTTTTTGCAATTTGCTTATTTATTTTAACATGATGTCCTCAAGATGTCAGCAAATGTCAGATTTTCTTCCTTTTTTTCCAGACTAAAGAGTATTCTATTATATGTACATATACTACATTTTGCTTATCCATTCATCTATTAATGGACACTTGGGTTTCTTCCATGTTTTAGAAATTGTAAATAACGCTGGCATGACCTTAGGTGTATGAATATCTCTTCAAGAACCCATTTCAATACTCTTGTGACTATATCCTTAAGTAGAATTGTTAGATCATGCAATAATTCGATGTTTAATTTTTTGAGAAATCACCAGACTATTTTCCAATGACTGTAACATTTTATATTCTTGCCAACACTACAAAAAAGTTCCAATGTCTCCATATCTTTGCCCCAACAACACTTGTTATTTGATAGGTTTTCTTACAACAGTTATTTTATAGGTGTGAGGTATATACCTCAAATAATATGCACATGCCAAAGAACCCTCATATGATAGTATATGCAAAAACTAACTCCAAATGAGTCAGAAATCTTAAATTAAAATCTAAAACTACAAAAATCTCAGAAGAAAACGACAAACCTTCACAACATTGGATTCAGCAATGATTTGTTGGATGTAACAAAAGGCACAATTACAATGAAAAAATAGACAAATTCAACTTCACACAAATTTTAAAAATTTGTGCATCAAAAGACAATATCATCAGAGTATAATGGCAACCAACAAAATAAGAATATTTAAAAATCATATATGTGATGAAGAATTCATATTCAAAATGTGTAAAGAACTCTTAAAATTCAACAACAAATAAACAGCTCAAAAATGATCAAAGTTCTTGAAAAGACATTGCTCAAAAGATGAACAAATTACCAATAATTACATGAAAAGTGTTCAGCATCACTAATCATTAGGAAAATGCAAATCAAAAACATAATTGATTTTTATAATTCCTCAAATTCTGTTAACTTATTTATTGATTCTGTGAGATTTTTAGTGGAATATTTAGGATTTTCTATATAGAAGACCATTCCATATGTGAGTAAAGATAATTTTGCTCCCGTTCCAATCTGGATGCCTTTTATTCCTTTTTTTCATACTTGTACAACCAATCCCCCAGTCCTCACTGGACACTCCTTTTTCTTCTTGCAATGTCTTGGCTCTACCTTCTATTGAAAAGCTGAAGGTTGATATCACTGTAGAGGAGAAATACTCAATAAAATTCTATTGTTTGCTACAAAGCATATAATGAAGGTTACAGAGGTCAGAGGCAAGAAATTGATGACAAGTAAAGCCCACAGCCCTTCCTTCAGGTGTAGGGGAGTAAAGAGAAGATTATTATTTGAAGAATAGATACAGTCAGTTTAGTGACTGTTAATTTTCACAACCTTGAAAAGATAGGCATTCATATTCCCATGTTATGTGTGCAGATATGAGAGTATAGAAACACTACAATTTTTGGTCCAAATGTTAGGTGTGGGGACCAGATTTCAGGCCCTCATGTTCCCAGGTTCCTTATTCCTAGTGCTAAAGAGTAGTTGTTGGTACTCAGTGCACCAAGTAAATGAGCAGAGCAAGCAGGTACAAACAGGCAAAGTGCCCACGTTTTATTGAAGCATAGTACCAGAGAAGGAATGGGTCTGCTGCCATGAGTAGAGGAGACCACATATTGAATAAGGTTTCTCCTTTTATGCTGATTCCCTAATTTTATGTTAAATCAAGGGCAGAATACTCATGGTTTTCCTTGGAAAAGAGTAGAGATTTCCTAGAATTTGGAGCCCTTCCCTTTCCTATCTTTGTAAGACAATTTCCAGGGCTTTCCATGGTATTTGTGAACTGTCTTGGTGCTGGTAGAGAGATTTTTACTATGTTATTGATTGTAGGTCATTTAGGGGCACTTTTACCTCAACTGTGCACATGCCTCAAAGACCCTCTACCGAGGCCTTGATAATATGCCCATTTTGTAGCTTCTCTGTCTCTTTCTGTTTGATCAGTCCTTGGAGACACCCTATCATAGACCAAATATCTGGTTGGTCCTTGGGGACCCCACTGACATGTCATCTGTTCTTCCTTGGGAGCCTCTGGTCAATTTGTTCCTCTTAGTAGACAAGGCATCTCCTAGCGTCATCCACCGCTCAGTAAACACCCCTAGACAAACATCTCCTTCCTTTCCTTATTCCTATCTAACACAAAGTCATCACATCTGGCCATAGCAGGATCTCTCATGCCCTTGGGAACCACTGAGTTCTAAGTCTGTGCTCTTGACATTGCATCATACAGTCTAAAGGCAGCATTTGTTACAAAGACTAATTACTTCTCGAGGGCTCCTAAGTAGTAGAAGGAGGTAGTAAAAATGCTTCTATCATATCAGATGGCAAAGGAATGAGAACAACCAGTGTTTTCAATGCCAGCATAAAACAAATCCAATAACCATCATGCCAAACAAAAATAACTCGCTGACTGTACCAAGAGTCATTGTGCTTTGCTGTTAGAACTAGTGGGATATAACTTAGATGGTTTTCTCTCTGTCATACTGGGTTTCTAATTTTGGGTAAAATTTATTAGGACAGCCAATAAAAACCAATGGAAAGCTCCTAACTCTTTTAAACTATGGTGAGAAAATATGTAAGCATGCTATTACCTAAAATAATGAATGCTCAACCTAATGAAAAAATATAAACTACTCAAATAGAAGCATAACTATTCAAAAGCCTATTCTCTAAATTTATAATGCATAGCAACTGCAAGAAGCCGTGTCTTCTTCTTCAGTCTTCTGGAAAAGAATTTCAGAGAAATGGCACTAACAGTCAGAACATATTGGGTGAGGTATTTACTAGTAACTACAGATTATATAGGTCAGAACTGAAATTATGGCCTGATCGCCTATCTTTTCTCAGCAAATAGTCTCATCTATCTAATACATATGTATTGAGCAGGGTAACACGTGCCAAGCTTTGGGAGAAATGCTGGCAAATGGTAAATGATGTATGCAACACCATGGCAGGGACCATCTGGAGCTTAGCTCCTCTCAAAGAGAAGAGTAGGCTCGTGACTAACAATCCTGCACCTGCAGAGTGGGCGTGGTGGCTACGTCCTGCACAGCTTCTGGAAGGCAAAGTAGGATGATTGGCTTCTATACCCCACAACTGGAAAACCTCAGAGGTACCGAACTTGAGAAGAAATTTCAAACACATTATCACAAGCACAAGGGCTTGTACCGTGTAAGCTCTCCAGGGATCTCTGTACTCAGGAAATCACAGGCCAGTAGGGACACACTAACAAACCCACCAAGAGGACCCAGCCCTATGCGTGCAGAGACAAGGCTGACTTTTTTTTTTTCTCCACAATGAAGCAGTCTGACTCTTAATTTAGAACTCCAGGCTTGAGTACAAACAAGCATTCTTTTGTGTGTGTGTGTGTATGTGTCTGTAGATAAATTTTTTTCTGGATTAACACGAGGGTACATACAGTTAGGTTATTGGATTTGTGTTTGTGAGGTAAAGCCTCAGCTGTAGTTGAGCCCTTCACCCAGGAGGTAGGCCAAATACCCCTACATTGTGCCTGTTAGGTAAGAGTTTATCACACCCCTTTCCTTTTCCCTACCTCTTGAATTTAATTGTGTTTTCCTCTCATATGGGCCCGTAGTTGTTCATATGCTTCAAATTAGTATTGAAATTAGTTTCAAATTAGTATTGATTACATGGGGTGCTTGCTTTTCTGTTCTTGAGACACTTTACTAAGGAGAATGGTCATCAATTCCATCCAGATAAATATAAAAGATGCAAAATCTCTACCTTTTTCATGGCTGAATAGTATTCCATGGTGCATATATGTGTGTGTGTGTGTGTATATATATATATATATATATATATATATATAATCATAGTTTATTAATCCATCTATAGGTTGATGGGCACTTGGGCTGTGTCCACATCTTTGGGATTGTGAATTGAGCTGTGATAAACATTTAAGTGCAAATGTCTTTCTGATAAAGTGATTTTTTTTTCTTCTGAATAGATACCTAGTAATGGGATTGTGGGATCAAATGGAAGGTCTACTTTTAGCTCTTTGAGGATTCTCCAACAGCCATTCTTAAATGACTACTACAAGAAGTAATTGAAATAAATTAGAGAATTTTTAATCACATATATGTCATTACACTTAATGACAAGTGTAATTAAAGTAACATTAACATAATATTGAATAATATCTCATAATTGCATTCTCACACAAAGGTAGAAGGCTGCTGTTAGTTGAGTGATCTCTATGGGGCCGGGATCTTGGTGGCATGCCTTTAGATTGGTTATTCCCATTTAATTGAATCTTCACACCCATCTCTAAGGAAGGCATTATTATCCCATTTTTCTGATTGATAGAAGGGAGGGAGGTACTGAGACTCACTGTGGCAGGTTGTAAACTCATAAATGGCATGGCTGAGCCTGAAGCCTGGTCTTCCTAAAGAAAGTCCTCTAATTCTGTTGCAGAGCCCATCAACAGCCACATTTCACCTTCTGACAGGAAGCTGCCAGACACCTACAGGTCCCTCATAACTCAGCCTCAACCTAATTAAGGACAGGTTCCTTTAATTTGCCTAAATATATCATTATACATACTAATAAGCCTTCAGGCTCCTTGAATACCAAAGAGGCTGGCCACGAGGTGGGAAGGGCAGGTTAGAGGCATAGACTCTGGGGCCTTGTGCAACCTTCTGAGCCTCTTAGAGCTACAGGGAAATGCCCATTGCCCACCCTGAAGGGCCTAAGTAAAGATTTGCTCATCCTTTTGTCGCTGGGAAATCTTTAAGACCCAGGGCTCCTCAGGGGAAGGGGCAAATATCTTTTAAACCTGATCATATAAACACAATTCATCATGGTAGGTGCTCAAAAACACCTGTTAAATTGAACCAAAGTATTAACAGACCTATGGTTCTTTCATTACATTACAGAACAGTTCTACTCCCCTCCCCCAAATTTCTCCTATCATCTCTTTGAAGTCACACTCTCTTTTTACTCCTAAGCACCAGCCTCTTCCCCGTCATTATAGTGTGCCTTTTTTAGATGGTCACATGAACAAACTTGTACATGATGTAACTGAGACCGGCTTCTTGCCTGCAGTATGAAGTCTCTGAGAGTGGCTGAAGCTACTCTGTGTCCCAGTGGCTTACCCCTCTGCATCACTATGCAGTGTCCCGTTCCACTGTGTGTTACAATGGGCCAAGCCAGTCCCTAGCTGGAGCAATGCTTGTTTCCAAGTATTATGAGACCATCTGCCATAATACTTATGCACAAGTCTCTGCATGGAAATAAGTTGTCAGAAGGTGATTGTTGTGTCATGTGGTAAGTATACGTTCAACTTCCTAAGATTCCTATATAGACAAACTGTCTTCCCGAGTGGCTGTAAAACTCCACATTCCCACCTGCAGTCCGTCAGCAACTCGGTTGCTCTACACCTTCACCAGCACTTAGTATGGTCAGAGCTTTATGTTCATCATTCTGTTAGATGTGTAGGGTACCTCGTCGTGGTTTTAGTGTGAATTTCTATAATAGCTAATGATGTTAAACACTTTTTCCATGTCCTTATTTGTCATCTTCATACATGATTTGGTGAAGTATCTATTCAGATCTTGTGCCCAGTTTCTACAGGCTTTTTCTGTTTGTTTGTTTGTTTGTTTGTTTGTTTGTTTTATTCTTGAGTTTTCAGAGTTCTTTACATAGGCTGGGTACAAGTCCTTCCTTATGCACATATATACATTGAGTTTGCAGATATTTTTCCCCCAATCTACCATCTATCTTCTCGTTCTTCTGTGTCTTTTGCAGAAAACAAGGTGTTTTTTCTTAATTCGATGAATTCAAACTTATTCTTTTATGATTGTACTTTTGGTCTCATATTTAAGAACTCATTACTTAACTCCAGGTCAAAAAGTTTTGCTACCATATTTCTTCTAAAAGGTTATAGTTTAAGTTACATATTTGAATTCATAGTCTATTTTGAGCAAAGTTTTAAAGACCAAAAATTTTGATCAAAGTTCTTTTTTATTTCTCTTTTGGCAGAGGGATGTCCAACTGTCCAAAAACCTTTTGTTCAGAGAACTATCCTTTCTTCATTTTGTTTCTGCACTTTTGTCAAAAAACAATTGAGTGGGTTAACATAGACTCTTTATTGGTTCATTTGGAAATACTATACTGACTTTATTAGTAGAAATCAATGGTAAGTTTAAAATCAAGAAATGTGATTCCTCTAAATTTGTTTTTCAGAATTATCTTGATTCTTGTAGTTTCCCCAACTTTCCATATAAATGTTACAATCAGATTATCTATATCGATAAAAATATCATGCCAGGATTTTGATTGAGGTTATACTAAATCTGTAAATCAATGGGGAGAAAACTGGCATCTTTAAGCTATTGAGTCTTCCATCTGTGAATATGGTGTCTCTCCATTTATTTAGGACTAAATAAGAAATGAAAGATATTTTTTCACAAACATTTGGGTAGTTATGAACATTCAGATACCAATCTAATATGCTCTGTTAGAGTTATACCTGAATATTTCATTGGTTGAGGTTATTGTAAATGTTATTGTTATTATGTAAATTTTATTTTCAAATTGTACATTTTTGGCAAATAGAGATAGAATTGATTTTTGTGTGACCTTTTTATATTGAAGCTTTGCTAACTCCACTTTTTAATTTCAGGAGGATGTGCATGTTGTTAATTTCCTGATATTTCCTACACAATCATGTAATCCAAAAAAAGAAAGAATTTTCTTTGTTCCATTTCAATCTATATGCCTCATGTTTCTTTTTCTTACCTTACCATTGTGGTACCATTTCACCACAATTTTGGTAGGAATAGTGAGCCTTGCTTTGTTATCCATTTAGAGGTAAAACTTTTCATCTTGCACCATTAAATATTTTGAGAACTGAAGTGTTTAGTAGATTCCCATTATCAGGTTAAGGAAGTTCCCATCTATCCCTGGTTTGATTAAAGTTTTTTGTTGTTGTTTTTTTTTTTTTTTATCCTGTATGGATGTTTAATTTTGTCTAATTGCTTTTTCTGACACTGAAAAGGTAACATGGTTTTCCTTCTGCAGACTATTTATGTGATGAACTACATTTAGAATATTGAACCAGTCTTGAATTCCCAAGATAAACCCCTACTTTTTATATATTGCTAGATTTCACTTGCTAAGACTTCACTGAGGAGTGTGCATCAGTTTTTCATGAGGAACAGTAGCCTGTCATTTTTGCTTTTTTGTGCTGCTTTGGTTTCAGTATCAGAAAAAATCCTAGTCTCACAGAATCTGAGGTGACATGACCCCTCCACTTTGATTTGTTAGAAGAAATGTGTAGAATTGGTGTGGTTTTCTTTTAAATGTTTGGTAGATGTTTTCAGTAAAATGTCATGCACTTGGAAATTTTTGTTATTAGAAGGCTTTTAACTAAAAATGCAATGTTTCTCATAATCCCAATACCATTTGAGTTATCTATTTAGTCCTGGGTGATTTGGGAAGTTTGTGAGTTTGGGGAAATTGGTCCTTTTTATCTAAGTTGTGTAATTTGTATGTCTAGCTATTCATGGTATTCCTTATTAACCTTAAAGTATATAGTGACATCTCCTCTTTCATTCTTGATAGTAGTAATATTTTCTCTTTTCAATTTTCTAGACTTTCTAGACATATCAATTTTATTTATCCTGAAGAACCAACTTTTCAAAGTGTTCATTTTTTTCAATTCTTAATTTCATTGAGTTTTGCTTTTGTGTTTATTATTTCCTTCCTTCTGTTTGGTTTAAGTATTTTTTAAGATTTTTTTTTTTTTTTTTTGAGTTTATTGAGGTAGCAACTTAGATCATTGACTAGAGACTATCATTTATTAATGTCAGCATGAATTGGGTAAAAATATCCATCTGAGCACTACATTTGTTGTATCCTACAAATATTGATGCTTTATTTTCACTTTTGGCCAGTTCAAAATACTTTTTAATTTCCTTTGAGATTTCCTTCTTGGTTCATGGATTATTTATAAGAATATTGTTTAATATCCAAGGGTTAGGAGGTATTACTGTTCTTGTTCTACTAGGGTATTCTAGTCTAATTTTATTATGGTCAGGAAACATACTTTGGAGGCCTTAACCTTTTAAAATATTTTTTCTTGTTTGAGATTCCTTGATGTTACAATGAATTAGCTTACACTGATTGCATTTGTTAGGTGAGATCTCTCGTACAATTGTGCACTGCCCCCTCTTTCTACATTTTTAAAATTTATTTTAGGACTGAAGTGTTTGAGACAAACATACAGCTTATTATTCTCTGGGGAGCCTTCTGTCAATGTCAGCCTCAGATGATGTCAACTTTCCTATGTCCTTTTTGATTTTCCATATCAATTTCTATCAATTACTGAATGAGCAGTATTAACGTTTCCAAATGTAATTGCAGATTTGTCCATTTCTCCTTTCACTTCTGTAAGTTTTTGGTTCATGAATTTTAGCTCTTGGTTTTTGGGAACACAAGCATGCAGGATTTCTGTGCCTTCCTGCTATAGTGACCCTTTTAAGTCTATGTCGTGCCCTCCTCTGTATCTGTCTCCAATTTGTTTTTCCATGGAGTCTATTCTGACATTGGCCGGGAGCAGGGGCTCACGCCTATAATCCCAGCACTCTGGGAGACTGAGGGAGGTGAATTGCTTGAGCTCAGGAGTTTGAGACCAGCCTGAGCAACAGTGAGACCTTGTCTCTACCAAAAATAGAAAACTGAGGCAAGAGGATCACTCGAGCTCAAGAGTTTGTGGCTGCTGTGAGCTATGATGCTATGGCACCCTAATCAGGGTACAAGAGTAAAGACTCTGTCTTAGGAAAAAAAGAGTTTACCTGATATTAATATAGCCATTGCCATTTGTTTTTGGTTAGTGTTTGCAAGATATTTATTTTTTTAATCCCTTTACCTTTTTATAATTGTGGTAAAGCATACAGAACACAAAATTTACTGTTTTAGCCATTTTAAGTACATAGTTCATAAAATACATTTGCATTTTTGTGAATCTATCAGAACTTCTTCATCTTTTCAAACTCAAACTCTGTCCCCACTGAATGACTCCTCGCTGTCAAAGAATCAATGACTCCTCACTGTCTCTTCACCTGCCCCTTGGCAGCCACCATTCTACCCGCTCTGCATGTAACATTGACTACTGTACTTACCTCATATGAGTGGAATCACACAACATTTGCCCTTTTGTGTCTGGCTTGTATTACTTAGCATGGTGTCTTCAAGCTTTATCTATGTTGCAACACTTATTAAAATGTCCTTCTTTTGAAGGCTGAATATTTCATTGACTATACATACTGTATTCTGCTTATCCATTTCTCAATCAATAGACAGTTGGATTGTTCTCACCTTTGGCTATTATGAATAATGATGTGATAGGTATTGGTGTACAAGTATCTAAGGCCAAACTTTCAGTTCTTGTAGATGCACACCTAGTTTGGACTTGCTAGATAAGGCAATTCTCTGCTTCATTTTTTGAGAAGCTGCTATAATGCTCTCCACAGCGGCTGCACCATGGCCCATCCCACCACTGATACATGAGGTCCCTATTTCTGCACATCTTGTCTAACGTAATTTTGTTTTGCTTTGCTTTGTTTTGTTTAGATAACAGCCATCCTAATGAACATGATGAATTGGTATTGTACCATAGCTTTGATTTGTATTTCCCTAAAGGTTAGTGATGTGGACTATGTGCTTTTGGTGATCTCAGCATCTCTGGATAAATGTCTACTCAAGTCCTTACTTTTTAATCAAGTTGTTTACTTTTGTTGTTCAATTGTAGGATTTTTTTTGTTGTTGTAGTTTTATCTAGCAGCTCTAAAATTTCCATTTGCTTTCTTTTTTTCTTTTTCTATTTTTTATTTATTTATTTTTTTTTTTGAGACACAATATCATTCTGTCACCCTAGGTAGAGTGCCCTGGCATCATAGCTCACAGCAACCTCAAACTCTTGGGCTCAATTGATCCTCTTGCCTCAACCACTCGAGTAGCTGAGACTACAGGCACCTGCCACAATGCCCAGCTAGTTTTTCTACTGTTTTAGTAAAGACAGGGTCCCACTCTTGCTCAACCTGGTCTCACATGCCTGGGATCAAGCAAGCCACCCCCCTCTGCCTCTCAGAGTGTTGAGATTACAGGCGTGAACCACTATGCCTGACCACTGGAGAATTTTTATTAGGACTATTTTGAGGTCTTTGTCAGCTAACTCTAACATTGTACCTTATGTCATCTAAGTTTTAAAGTCTATTGACTTTTTTCTTGAGAGCTGAGATCTTCCTAGTTTACTCTATACTGAGTTAATTGCGGATACTGTCCTGGATACTATGTAACCTGTGATGTGAGACCCTGGTTCATGGTAGGTCCTATAGAGAAAATAAATATTTAAGTTTTACAAAGCAAAAGCCCCATATTGGTGTAGACCACAAGTTCCAACCCATCTTTTGCATTTTGTGAATGCTTCCTGCAGCCCTCTTACCACAGGGGTCAGTCATGGGTGGACAGTGGTCTATTCGTAGTCAAGTGCTCACAATCTGTCCTTCCTTTGTTTGGATGCCATCCACACATATTCAGCCCAAGAGTTTCACCCTGGGAATAAACAACTTTATGGTCACGATCCCTGAGCTTCTGCCTCTCCCCTACTTTTCTCACACTGCCCATCCTACCACCTGATATTAGAACTTTCCAGTTCCCTGGTGAAAAAGCAATGACATCTAAATGTGAACCTTTGTTAAATATCACTAAGTTTCTCTTCATAGGAGTGGTACAATTTTTAAATCCCCACTGGTCACTAGGAGTGAGAGCATTTCCCCCCATGTCCCCCCGCCACCCTGGTTGTACTCTTGCTGTGGGGTCAGAGGAGACACTCTACCTCCCACCTTCAGCTCACCTGCTTAACCACCACTTACCAATTTCTTGCTCTCACTGACAGGGCTGTGTGATAGAGACTTGCTAAAGATTTCCAGCTCTATCCTCACTTTGGTAAGAGGCCAGATGTCAGAAGGCCAGTGACACTCAGGCCGACGCCATTCTAGCACTGCCTTCCTTGAGCCTGGATATGAGTTGACACCAACTAGCTCTCTCTTCCTCCTCTGAGTGGAATCCCAGGCCTCCTTCTCCAGACCTGATGGAACCAGCTCTTTCTTACAGAGATGCTTTCTCTGAGCATCCCAAGCACATCTAACCAGTGAGGGTACAGGCAGGTGCATCACCTTCAAAAGACCATGATGCCTTGACTCTCTGCCCTCTGGGCTTCCTGTCTTCTAAAAGTAGCAGCAGCCTTTTAATCAAATGATCACTATGCTCCAAGGCCTAGGCACACACCAACTCAGTCAGGACCAATTAAGTGTGTATGGAGGGTGCTTATACTCCCATTTCACAAACATTACTGGGCTTAGACATTTGGTGGGTGAAGATATCAATGATTTCAAATAGCAGACTTGGGGATCCAACCTGGCTGCTGTGCACCAACCACCATGCACTGTGAACTCCTGTTGTACCCATTGTCAACTGTAAGAAAAACTCGGACTCCACTTCAGGTATAAATCAGATGGTGATTTATTTTACCTGCACAGGTGACTGCTGCCCTAAAGGGCAGGCAGCCTCAAAGTGCAGTGCAAGCTGATTTTTATACCCCTCTTTGTGCTGCGTGGCAGGCAGGCAAGCAAACACAGAAACAGAACAAGGCTGTTAGCTCGGGGCTGGGTTACAGTTGGCTCACGGGGTTACATTATGGCAGTTGAAACGGGGACAGCTTGGGAAACTTAGCTTGAGTAAGCTTTCACCATTGTTTTACCTGTGGCTAGGAGTTCTTGGGAATGCAGGGAACTTCCTTCTATTCTGAAGCCGGTTCCCCAATCCTGCCAGGGTGGTGGTGGTGGTGGTGGTGGTGGCTTGAGACATGTGGGGACTCAGGCTGAGACAGTTAGGGGCCTTTAGGGGTCTTTTGCTGGGTCAGTTATTACATTTCCCACTTTGGGAATCAAATCTTTGATTCATTTGTGTCACTGGGAAGGGGCTGATAATTTTTATTCAGGGCTGGGCAGGGAACCCTCATTTCTTAGGCTCAGGTGAGCTCAGAGATACAGCCCCATCTAGTACGAGATTTTCACTCTTTCTCCCAGATTTTCAAGGGCCTTCTAGAGCTCGCCGGACTCCCGAAATCACAACACTTTCTTCTTGGGTTCTCTACTCAGGCCTTAGTTTTCTCTGTGACATTTCCCTCCCTTTTCCCAAAGTCCAAAAGTTCAATTAAGACAAGTCCCTCAAGGAGTTTCTTCAGGATTCAGCCATGTGTTGACAAGCCAGCTCTCAGTATGTGGCCAGAGCAGGGCATGTTGACTGTCTCTGGATGTCATAAAAGACAGTCTATGCCCTCCTGTGTAAGGTGTCCAGGCAAGTGGGCCACATGGCTTCTGTCAGCCACAGATTCAGCAGAGTATACGGATTAGGCACAGTAGAATGCAGTGTTACAGTTACACCATTTACTGGGAAATTCTCATTTAGACACAGTATTTTAACATTGAATACTGCACAAATTTTCCAGTGTAGCCAACAGGCAATCTTTGTTGAGTCTTAAGGCTTCAGAGTAAATATAACTACTGTATATAATTCTACACTCTTTGAGTAGTCTCTTAGCCCCACTTAACAGATTAGTTTAGTAAAACAGTTATGTCTCATTTTATGAGTTGACATTACAGACAAGACTGGGATTTAATACAGGTGGGTCACAGCCTTTTTTCTCTTTGAACCATTTTTCTCTCTCTATTTTTTTTTCTTTACTAAAAACAAAATATAGCAAAACTAACTTATTTGCCAAAATAAACTGTACCTTCAGTATACTGGGTCTGATTATTTGCATAGAGTGCAGTAAGAATACTTATTAGGCATCTAGGCTCTTCTTTCTTTTCAAATTGGCTTTTATAAGGAATCTCAGGCTGGACTTTCTTGAAAGCCTTTCACAAGCCCAGGTTTCATCTGTGCCATTAGATACCTATATGCATTGGGTAAATTTCCCTTCTCTTGAGGTCCCCAAGCATATTTCGATTCCCAGACCCATCAGCAAGTGACCTTCGTTACTTACTGCAGATCAGGAAATGTTACTGATGGGTATCTGGCCAGTTTTCCAGTGGGATTTTTTATTGGCTTTATAAAGTCAACCTCAATTCCTTAGTGCAGTCTGGATACCTCTGGAAATGCTATTCCAGACAAAGCCTTGGTAACTAGTGCCTTTATTATTCTATAGAACAAAACAGATTCTTATTGAACTTATGCAAATAACCGTATTCTCAGGAATTAAAAATACTTCCAAACAGCTTTTAAATTTTAGAGAAATTAAGGAGAGAGAAAAAAATACATGTTTTGTATTAAAAGAGAGAAAATGCTTTTCTTGATTTCTAGAAAATAAAACACAAAGAATCAGCAATATTTCAAACTACAACAAATCAGCTTAGTTCCACGTAGCTGATTTCTGTTCTGTTTGGAGTTACGTTAGCAAGACTCATAGACACGTTATCTTTCCAATGAAAGTTCTAAAAGTCTGTTTTTAGTCTAAAAGTACTTAATTTTTAAAGACAGTAAACATTAAGACAGATATCCCAGTTTACTATGAAGCCAATTATTCACTCAGTAAAGGAGTTAGGTGTTTAACTTAACCTTAAGATTCTATACGAACAGTGGGGGAGGGTGTTTAAACTTTTTCCAGAGGTGAGGGAGTTGTGGAATACACGGGCGGTTGTGTTTTACCTTTTACTTCAGAGATGGAGTTAACAAAAGTAGGTTCATTGTTAGAGACTCCTCTTCCCCTTCATGTTCATTCCTCTATTGGTGGGCTGCCGTCACAGAGACCACCACGGGACCTTCCTGCCACCCTGCTGGGGCCTCCTCTCCATGTAATTAGTACGGGAGGGCACTTCGGGGATAGGGTCAGTGAGGGTGCTGGGGAGCACTCTCATCAGGGAACCAGAATGTTGCAGGAAAACAGTGCATTAAAACAGACATTTACACTAACAATATAAAGGAAGAAACCTCTAATTGCTGACAAGAACTGGAACTCAGGTGTAAAATGCTGAGTTCTAGGGAACCTTTTAAAACTTTTTCTCTTCAGTTCAATACAAGACTGTTTCAGGCCAAGACTAATTCTTTGATAAACATTGAACGAATGATGTAAAATGACATGGCAGACATGGGCCTGATATGAATAATGTCTAAAGGTTCACATTTACTCTCACACTCTCATATTCTTAAAACCAGAACCAGAACACCTTCTCATATAGTTTTTAACAGGCTTGTGGATGATCTAACACTCAGGGTTGATTGGATGTCCACTTTTATTTTCATGGTGTTTCTGGTGATGGGTGTGAACACACATTTCTGGGAGCCTCTGGCTGACCAGTAGGGCTGAGGCTTCTCATGCTTCCAAAAGCTTCTGACAGGCCAGTAGCCCAGCAACCTGAGGTCCCTGTCTCTTTGGCCTTCCCTCAGAGGCTCTACACAAATTATAACAATTCAATTTAACAAACAGTTACATATTTTTCTAACAATTCACAACAAATAAGCATAAGAAAAATACTATGAATAATTATATTAATGTCTGCAGACACTTGTCAAAATTAGATGTTAAAGTGGCTTGCCTCCGGAGATAGACTCACAGGTGAATTTAGGAGTAATTAACAAACGGTTACATATTTTTCTAACAATTCATAACAAATAAGCACAACAAAAGTACTATGAATAATTATATTAATGTCTGCTGACACCAGCCAAAATTAGATGTTAAAGTGGCTTACCTCCGGAGGTGAACTCACAGGTGAATTTAGGAGTGATTGTCAGCCAGTCTCCTGAGGGCTCCAGGTTCTCTGGGGACCCTGGGATGTTTTCCAGGGGGCATCTCCCCTCAGAGGAATCAAATCCTGTCCCTCTCCTGGAGGCCGCCTGAGGATCAGAAGAATGCATGCCAACCAGAATAATGCCAAGCGGCTGCTGTTTTAAAGAGTAAAGAGGACTCTCCTTTTTTTTTTTTTTTTTTTTAAGTTTTAAATGGGTAATTTACCTTGGGTTTTCTGCTGAGTGCCAGCACCTTATCTCAAGATGATTCATAACATAATAACCACAGTTTTTTTGGCAGCCAAAGAGGAATAGTTTTTAACAAACTTTGTAGTAACTCTTTAATTGCTGGAAAGAGAGGGTCTCAACCACAAGTGGGTTATTTACACTACAATGTTAAAATAAAATGAGGAAGTGCAACTCCCACCTGGAAAGCGATGTCAACAGCAGTGGAAGACATAGGGGATATAAGAGAGAGAAGGTAAAAAGGGTAGTTGGCAGGGTGAGACAGGGGGACAGAGTCGGTCTTTCACCAGGGACTGAGAAATTCCTAGTGACTGCCCCCTGGGTGAAAATCGGCTCTTGTGCCCCAGCCACAACCAGTGGCCGTAGCCTGAGTTAAAACAAATTGTACATTGACACGTTGAAAGACAACAAGAAAACAGAGATGTTGACACCCAAACTTGGAATTGGTCAATCATTGAAAGGAATTCTGGCAAAACATTGGAAACAGCAAGCACAAATTTGACAAACAACTCACACACACCAGTGCTGACATAAACTTGGATTTTACCAGGGACTCACCCCATGTGAATCTAAAAAGAAACCAGACAGACCAAAGACTCACCTCTGTGAGTCCAAAACCCAGACAAACTTGAGACAGACCAGACTCACCCCTGTAAGTCCAAAACCCAGACATACTTGAGACAGACCAGACTCACCCCTATGAGTCCAAAACCTGCACAGACTGGAGACAGACCAGACTCACCCCTGTGAGTCCAAAACCCAGACTTGAGACAGACCAGACTCACTACTGTGAATCCAAAACCCAGATAGACTAAAGACTCTCCCCCTGTGAGTCTAAAGAGAACCCAGACAGACCAAAGGCTCACCACAGTGTCCTGTGGGGGCCCAGGGGGGCAAGTTAATGTCATGTCTGACCTTCCCTCATTGCCCAGATACCAGATGACTACAGTCCCAGACAGAAGCATAGAGCTGGCATCTTCTTAGCTCTGGACGTCAATAGACTTAACAGGGCTGATGGTCTCTCCCCAAAATCTCCAGAGATCAGACAGATTCTACAAACTTACCCGGGTGTCACTGATTAATCATCAATTTGGAAGTTTAGGAGACCTGTGCCCTGGCTCCACATGTCCGAGGACTCAGGGCAGAGGAACATCTCTCTGAGGCCTTCCCCTGAAGCAGTTGGGCCACGGCGGGCCTAGGTGGAGATCCAGAGTGACACTCTCACTGGGGCCTCCAAAAATGTTGTACCCATTGTTACCTGTAAGAAAAACTCAAACCCCACTTCAGGTATAAATCAGATGGTGATTTATTACACCTGCACAGGGGACTGCTGCCCTAAAGGGCAGGTGGCCCTGAAGCACAGTGCAAGATGATTTTTATACCCCTCTTTGTGCTGCATGGAAGGTAGGCAAGTGAGCACAGTAGCGGAACGTGGCAGTTGGCATGGGGAAAGCTTGGGAAACTTAGCTTGAGTAAGCTTTCATCATTGTTTTACCTGTGGCTAGGAGTTCTTAGGAACTCAGGGAACTTCCTTATTCTATTCTGAAGCCTGTTCCCAGATTTTGCGGGGGGTGGGGGGGGTGTGGGATTTGAGATGTGTAGGGACTCAGGCTGAGACAGTTAGGGGCCTTCAGGGTTCTTTTGCTGGATTGGTTATTACACTTCTAGAGCAGCTGCAATGGAGTGCACAGTCCCCAGCACACACAACCTGAAATCCAACGTCTTCAGTGCCAGAGCTCCTGAGTCTTATGCACACTTGATCCTGAACTGCCTGCTTTTACTTCTTTCCCTTCAAAATGACAATACTTTCTTAAACAGTAGGCTTTGCTCCCTAAAGTGAACAGTGAATGCAGAGCAGAGGTAAGGGCTGTCTGGAAAGGAAGGTCAAATGCATACTGCTAGTTTGGAACATAGAATTAATTCCAAGGACCTACTTCTTGTCCTGGCTGGCTTTTGAAAGATGTCTGCTATCCCCCTCTGGATAAGAGCAGGAGGAATGATACCAGACAATGCAGGGAAAGTGCCCCAGGTTTCCCTGTGACCATGACAGGGTTGCTCTGGCACTTGCTTTCACACAGCACTCATGCTGGGGAGGGCTGGCCAGTGTGCCAGTGAAGCCAGCCTGCCAGTGAAGCCAGGGCCCATACTGACCAGCCCTGTTGAGTTCTACCTCAGGTATAGCCTCACCTCTACCTCCCAGAAAGTGATTTTCCTAAAAAGGGACTATATTCCTGCCCAGTCCTTTCCTGCCCCCCACCCCACCCTCTCCATAGCACTGCTGATGTAGATGAGGATAAAACCAAAATAGCTTTTTTCTCAAAAAAGTCTTCATTCTGTGTATCAATTTAGGGGAGGTGGTGTGGACAAGGGCCAGGAACCTAACCTACTTTTTACGCTCAAAATTTCATAGATCTCTCATTTAGACTGGTACAAATCTGGGTTATGCCTATTAAGGTTCCCGGAGATGTATTGTTAGCCATGTCTGCAAACAGTGTGGGCAGAGGAGTGAGACCTAGTTGAGCTGGGCCAGCCTCTTTTGTGCTTTTGCATTTGGAAGTTACATGGATGCATGTGTTTCAGAAAATGAGGACTGCCCCATCAATTCAGCCCCACTAAGGAAGGCAGCCCACTTCACACCTTGCTCCTTGTCAGCCGGTGCCAAGTAGTCTCTGGGGGGGGGGGGTTTCCTTTTTTTCTGTCCTGAATACACACTGAGGTGAGGTGACCCAGGAAGCACCCTGGGATCCTCTTGTACAGGGCAGAGGATGCTGCAGTGAATGGCGGCCCAGGCATTTGCATCACGTGGTTAGTTATTTTGAGAACTACCCCACATCTTGTGTTTTATGAAGAAACTCATTTGTGTAGGAGAAATGACGCTGAACTTAGAAGTCCCAAGATGTGGTCCTTCAGTCTCCGTGTTAGTGACCATGGAAATACCTAGAAAAATAACAAAACTATGTTCCTTCCTGACATAAAGAGTCACCTGTCACTTGGAGGCACAGGAGGCACTGTCTTTCCAGCCAGTCAGCCTCCCGCCATGGAATGTCACAGACAGACCTTTCACTCAAATTCAGGCCCCCGCTGCCAGCTGTGCAGTCCTCAGCAGGGGGTTGTTATCCTCAGCCTGCCTTCATCAGCCGTGTCTCCTCACTGGCCACTCTGAGAACTAACCTGCAAACGTGATGGTGGTGCCTGGCACTGGTGCCCTTCCCACCACAGCATAGGCAGCTTGGAAATGAGGACTGAAGTTGTTGAGCTTACCACCTGCAGGTGCTGATACCTAGATAAAAATGTCTGTCCATTACTGCCTGAATTTTTCAGGTATTAACTCTTACCTATCAGGCATTTTGATTATCAGGTTGAAAAGAATGTTTCTAAATCTAAGCTCTACCTTGGAAAAAAGAATGCTGTGATTGATTAGAGATGTCTGCCCTGGTCAAATGAAGGATGAAATGGGCACGTGTGTGTCACTTAACCTATCCCTGAGGTTAAGTGATGATCTCCTCAAAAGGCAGGGTACTACACAGGTTAGCAGTTCCCAGCACAAGGTTAACATGACAAATCCATCACACATGTTCATGGAGGGATGGAAACTTCCTGGGTCTGATGGAACCTGTCATTAGAAGATCCAAGCAGGTGTCTGTACCTGCCTGCGGGGGGCATACTCAGAGCCAACAGAAGACAGAAAGTCAAACGGAAAATCCCTGGAAAAAGGAAAAGGCTGAGACAGGATGAGCTCAGGAGTTAGAGACCAGCCTAAGCTAGAGTGAGACCCATCTCTATTAAAAATAAAAAAAAATCAGCCAGATGTTGTGGTGGGCAACTCTACTCCCAGCTTCTCAGGAGGTTGAAGTAGGAGGATCACTTGAGCTCAGAAGTTTGAGGTTGCTGCAAGGTAGCCTGATGCCACAGCCCTCCAGCTGGGGGCAACAGAGTAGGAGTTTGTCTCAAAAAAAAAAAAAAAAATCTCAGGGTCTACACCTATGGTGCATCTTATAAGGGTACAGGTGAAATTTACTAAATATAGAATACAAATGTGTTAAAGCAATAACTAAGAAAATACTGTGAAGGCTATGTCAACCTGTTTAATGAAAATATTTCAAATTGTATATAAAACCAGCACATTGTGCCCCGTGACTGCATTAATGTACACAGCTATGATTTAGTAAAAAGAGAGAGAAGGAAAAAAAATATCTCTTACAGATTCTCAACAATACCTACAAAACCTTTAGGTAAATTCACTTCAGATATGCTTTAGTTTTTGCATGAGTAACCCTATGATAATATTTTCTGCATCAATGACTGTCAATTAAAAATTGTTTAGGAGCTGGGTTGAACCTAGGGCATAGGCCCAGCCCTCTCCATTCCACTTGGAAATTTGGTGGTTAGTGGTTGTAGCTGGATGTGTAAGACAGTGTCTCTGCTCTCAGAGTGGGTCCTTGCAGGGAAAGAAATGATGTATCTAGGGTTAGGACTAGGTCTTGAGGCCTTATCTCCATAATGCAGGCAATTTAGCAGAGGTTGAGCTCAGGGTCAAAGATTAAGTCCTGGGTGGTGGGCCCTGCATGTTGGCAAAACAGACAAGGCAAACGTGGGTTCACTATTAGGGGCCCTTGATCCCCTCTAGGGGGAGTCTCTCAAACTCAGGGCTCCAGAGAAAGCAAATATGCTCTTTTCTTGGGGGTTTGCATGGGGATAGGACCACATGTCTCTACCCAACTTAGAAATTGAGTGAATGGAGGATCTTCTACTCTCTCAAAATAGAGGTGGGATGTTCCAGGGAGGTGAGGGGCTAAGGAGGCCCTGGAGATTTGGTGAGTCCAATGTCTGAGGTGATGTCATGGTCAGAGCCAGAGTAAGGCAATGAGAGTGAGGTCAAGAGACCGTGGAAGTCCACGTGGAAGGTGTAGTGGTATAGGTGAATGCTCATGCATGGACATTGGAGTAGCCAGGGGCTCTGCTAGCACAGAGGGCAGAGTTGTAGCGCAGAAGGGGAGATTATTTCTGTTGTGTTGTGCCTCAGACCATGAGGAAATCCAGCATGGGACAGATTGCTCCAGAGTCCACCTCCCACATCCTTTGTCTATCAAGAGAGTGGTGGCTAATGCCAAAATCAGGGGCAGCTGGACTCCCAGTGTCCCCTCTGCTCTGGTGTGAGAGCCTAGGTCGCCTCAGTCAGCAGTGTAAGGGGTCACCCTTGGCATATTCTCTGCCATTGGGGATGAGAGCCTACTGAGTTATACTCACGTGAGCTGCTGCAAACAATGAACTCCAGTGCCTTGGCCACCCACACAATAGAAGTTTGTTTTTTACTTGTGTAGAGCATGGCTGGTAAGGGGGTGAGCATGGAGGGGAGCCTCAGCTTCCTGTAGTTATCTGGGGACCTGACAGAGGCTCTGCAGCTCCCTAGGTCACCCTGGGTGTCACCCTCTGAAGGACGGCCAACAGGGAGAGAATGGAGGATGGTGTGAGAGGTTTCTATAGGCTGAGGCTCTAAGTGGGGCACCTTCATTTCTACTCGATGCCATTGGCCAGACTCAGTTCTGTGGCCACACCAGACTGCAAGGTCCCAGGAAAAAGCTGTCCAGCTAAAGGTATGCCCAGGAGGAGGGACGGAATGGACTTTGTGAAGCTCTAGCTCCTGCCACCCCCATGATCTGCAGGCCTCCACCCTGACTCAAAACACAGACTCACAGTGCAGAGGGTTGGTAACTATAATCTGATGACTCTAGGTCAGCTTTTTCTCCCACTGTCTATGTCCACTGGAAGGAACAAACAGTTGGTCAGTGAGCTGCATCTGACCTGCACAATGCTTTTAGTTAGAACACCTAGCATGTGAAAATTTATTTGTAAAGGCAAGGCACTCAAAAGCAACTTAATTTTTGCTACAACATTAAAAAGTCCATAAGGAAATTTTCACTGGAATATTTATCTCAGTTCAATTCAAAATTACCAAGAAGTAGAATCAACCCAAGTGCCCATTAACCCGTGAATGGTTAAATAAGCTGTCCAATATGTACACCATGGAATATTAGTCAGCCACAAAAAGATGGAGACTTTACATCTTTTGTATTCACCTGGATTGGAGAACATCCTCCTAAGTAAAGTATCAAGAGAATGGAAAAGCAAGCATCCAATGTACTCAGTCTCACCATGAAACTACGAGATGAACAACTACCCACCCACACAAGAGAAAAACCCAAATTCAAGAAGGGCATAAGAGGAGAAGAGCAGAGGGGATTGGTAAACTCTCACCTAAAGGGCCCACCTCCTCGGTCAAGGGATCAACTCCAACTTGGACTTTACCCAACAAAAATAAACAATGTAACCTAATCATGTATTAGTCTGAAGTTTTTTAAAAAAGTCCAGAGGTTTCACAAGGAATGTGATTGTCCTACCTCTGACGTCACTGGAGCATCTGCCTCCTGGTGTGGCAGCCCCTGGATCAGAGAATACTTCAGTCCCCACCACTCCCCATTCCTCCCCTAGGCCACAGGCCACATCCATATATTTAGGGTGGGACTGCTCTTGGAAGCAGAGGGTGGTGGGCGCTCTGGGGATGACACCCTTTTGCAAACCAGGGGACTGATAAAAAATTCGTAAGCAGACTGACACAGGCACTGTGCTTTAAGTCCCTCGCTTGAAGGACGGTGGTGATCTTGGGTGGGGGTGCTCATAGTGCACAGGGGAGACCCCAGACGTGCTGTCTGGCAGGCAGTGCAGGGCTGGGAGGGGATGTAGAAGTAGGTAGCTGGGAAGGAGTACAGAGAGGCCAGACCAAGTAGGACTCCGGCTGAGTAAAGAGACTTCACTGACCTCTCAGGGCAGTAGAACGGCAGAAAGCACGTGTGAAGGGAAACGCTGGGAGCAGACTGCATTTTTAAAAAGCTTATTTCTTTTGTTGAGAGCTGAAGAGTGTACAGAGCACAAAATAGAAAAATGCCGTGAGGAAGCCCAGGTTTGAGGTAAGGAGGTTCGTGCTCCACCTCCTGGGGTGGGTTGTGAAGCGGGACCCACTCGGCCAGGACAGAGAAGCCCAGGGCCCTGGGCCGCACCACACGGCAGCTGGGGCCCCCTTTCAAGACCAGAGGAACAAAAAGCAGCGCCTTGTTGTCTGGAAGTTTCCATCTCATCTTGGGCCCTAGGGACTGACTCAGAACTCATCATCACCGAACAAGCCCCTGAAAAGAATTTAATGTTTTCCAATGGAGTGTGCGCACTCAAGAGGTAATTAGTGCTTTGATTCATTGTGCTTCAGGGAGCCACTGTCCAAAAAAATAATCCAAGTAATTTAAATCTGCAGTAAAATAGAAGTGCAACAACATTTCATGGCTGCACACAGCAATGATTTGCTAGACAGGGGAAAAAGAGCATTTTTATTAGAGCCACATCCAAATAATCCATACGAAAGCAATATTGAGTTCACAAGTGATTTGATTACATTCCTCCACAGTAGTCCTCCCAGGCAGAGCCAAGTCCAAATGCATTTCGGTGAATGTGCATAATATCGAAGATTCAGTAAACCAACACATTTCATCAAAATTACTCTGTGTGTGTCTAAGATAGAAAATGTTTGCAGAATGTTAACTGCCTTTTTATTCAGAATAAATTTCCTCCACTATTAGCATCTGGCAGCTGCAACCAATAAGCCCAAATGCATCCTCTGTGGAGTTGGATCTTCTGCTGCAAGCTCCTCTCCCTCAGCATCCCTGACTAATGGCACATGTGCAAGCCTTGTCTTTCAAATCCCACAGGGGAAATGAGCCCTGAGCTCCAGGAGTGTCCTGAGACCCTCACTGCAATGGGCAAATACAGTGCAGAGTGGGAGAACACCAGGAGTAGCCCTGCCTGCTATGGGAAAAAGCTCCTGGGAAGTTCAGAAGCCTCAGAAGCTGCTGGCCTCTGGCCGCAGAGGTGAGAAGGGCAGACTGTGTGATCTGAGGGGCGCCCAGTGGGCCATTCTGATTGACAGCACATGCACTTCTTTAATGAACCACTGATAACTGGGCAGAAATAAAACACCTCAATCAATAATGTTACAGCTTCACAAGCCTTCAAAACAACAGACACCCCAACTGCTGCCTGTGGAGCCCTGCCTAGTTTATTTACTCCTTGGAGTCCTGTGCTCTGTGGCTACTGCCAGGGCGCTGTTCTAGGTGCTGAAATTGAGGCCAGCATGAACCCGGACGCTGCCAACTGTCTTTAGGGATCTTACATTTAGGTTGGCTGTGGAGACAGTTAGCTAATGATAGAGGTAAAAGCCATGCAGAGAATCACCCTAGGAGGGGATGGTGAGACTGGGGAGGAGGCATCTCCTGTGAATGGGGCATTGGCGTTAGGAATACGTACTTGAGCTGAGGCCAGAGGGTGAGATGCAGCAAGCCTGGAACAGCTGGGGGAGATGTGGCAAGTGGGGGTAAACCACAGCACCATAGCCTGGGAGCCAAAGGCACTTGCCATGGCCACAGAGGTAGAATGAGGGTGCAGAGAGGCAGGAGCCACACAGGGGAGGAGGCTGGAACCTGGCATGATCTGTCACCCTGACGTCCCCCCGAATGGCATGCCGTTCCATGACCATGAGCTGTGCTCATTAATAACAGTGTCCTCCCTTTTGTCCCTCACAAACATGTCTTGGGTTGGACTATAAATTTATGGACCCCCAGCTATGAACAAGGACAAAGTTTCTAGGCCAACTCTATAACCCACTCAGCAGACTGATTCTCCCCGCCTTGTGGACATAAACAAAAGGCTGTAAACACCCAAAATGGAGCAACTTGATCTAAATCAGAGAGCCCTGGTAGAAACACTTTTGGACTGATGCTATATTCTGCTGTATCTAAAAATATGACATTTCCCCTAATTTGGAGATCACATATATGATGTTATCTCCTGAGTTCAGCAGTCACATGTGAACATGAAAGAACCAGACCAGTGCCATCTTAGGAGTTAAGTTTCTCTCCCTCCTACCCCCTGCCATTTAGTTTCACCTTCCAGGCATGACCGGGCATCATGAGACAACTGCCCACCAATCAGGGACCGTCCCCCCCGCCTAACCAATCAGGGACCCTTCCCCCCTTTGTTTCAAGCTGTGCATGCCCACCCGTTGCGCGGGACCATAAATAACCCTCTGCTCCAGAGCTCAGGGCTCCTGGCACGAATCCATTGTAGCAGAGACCCCAGGAGTCCAAGTTCGAACTTGCAATAAAATGGCTTTTTGCTTTTGCATCGGACTCGGCTACCTGGTGGTCTTTGTGTGAGATTTCAGGATCTGGGCACAACATTTGGTGCATTAGCCTGGAAGCCCTCCCAAGGCCCCTTGTGGACCCCAATCCGAAAAGCCGCTGCATGGTAAGTGTCTGTCTGTCTTGTCTGTCGTGGTTGTTTTTGGAAGTCTGGAAAGTTGGGGTAAAAGCAGACGCTCTGGAGGCTGCCAGCTAGGGGCAGCACTGGCGGATCTCGATGGCTGGATAAAGCTAAGAACCTTTTATTATTGGCCCTTTGCCACTGGTAATTTGTATAAATGAAAAACTATTTTTACAAACTGAACCTTTGTCAAAGGATAAGATTCTTGCCTCTTAAACCTTCTAATTATCAGTTTGGCTGAATGAATGGGTGACTTAGTGGTAAACTGGGATCCTGTTTTATAGAAAGTGAGTTTTTGAGAGTAAGAGAAACTAGACAGAAAAGAGAATGAATGGCATTGTGTAAAGAAAGATCTTGTGTGATAAATGTTGTCCTGAAACAGAATGGTTATGTAAAGAAGTGAAAGGCCGGGCAAAAGAAAGTTCAGAAAGTTTGTAGATTGTCTGTGCAGGTTAAATTGCTGATAAAAGGGAATTTGTGAAGATGTTTTACATGTGATACAGTTGACTATGTATTTCCTTTAAAATCTTTTGGCTTATGATTTTATTTGAACAAATGTTTTAAGCCTTCAATATTTGATAAACCTTCCAAAATCAAAACTCTAAATCTGGGGCTTGGTGCCCGTAGAGCAGTGGTTGCAACGCCGGCCACGTGCACTGAGACTGGCAGATTCAAACTTGGCCCAGGGCAACAACAACTCTAAATTTGGTGTTTTTGAAATATTAAGACCACTGAAAGTCTGAGAAAGACAAATGAGGCTTATTTGGTTTGTTAAAAATGTATAGCAAACATTGTCAAATATGAAATGGTAATTAATTTTGTATTTATTATAGTTATATATATGTTCTAATGTATAAAGCATTGATCTGTCTTAACATATATTATCAGTAATAATTTTAATTCATCTAAAAAGTGTCTTTTATAACTGACCAAGTCCAAAGTTTGTCCTAAAAAAGAAAAAGAAATATTAAGAGAGGCCAATGAATTCTCTTGAAT
>CAUYPK010006743.1:0-11303 GCA_963574355.1 Loris lydekkerianus
GTTTACACACCTGCCCAGAGATTAGTCAGTGTTTAGAAGAAGATGTTTACTGCAAAAGTGATTGTGTTGATGTGGTAACAGGATATTTCCTTTTTAGTTGATTTCAGATAGGTAAATTGAGGTAATGGTGAAACTAACAGATAATAGATTAAGTGTTGGGTGGTGCCTGTGACTCAAAGGGGTAGGGCGCCAGCCCCATATGCCAGAGGTGGTGGGTTCAAACCCAGCCCTGGCCAGAAACTGCAAAAAAAAAAAGATTAAGTGTTTACATGACTAAAAAGATATAAATTCAAACCCCTAAATAAAGATCTTTGCTATACGTCATCTCATCTTATGTAGTCTGTTTCTTGACTTAATAATTATAGGAGCGAGTTTACACCCACGGCAAAGCTGCTGTTCATTCACGTCTCCGGTCATGCAACACTCAGCCTCTCAAGTAGCTGGGACTACAGGCACCCACTGAAATGCCCAACTATTATTTTATAGGCAGGGTCTCACTCTGGCTGAGACTAGTCTTGAACCTGTGAGCTCAGGCAATCCACCTGCCTCAGCCTCCCAGAGTGCTAGGATTACAGGCATGAGCCACCACGCCCAGCCTCTTTTTATTTTTTGAAAGTGCCAAAATAGTTCTTGCCTTGGAGCTGTTGCATTTGTCACATCTTCCTCCAGGAATGACCTTCCCCCAAATTTCACAACTATCTCCTTTTTGCCATTCAAAGCTTGTTCTGGTCTTCCCAATCTGAAATAGTCACCCAGGCATACTTTGTCACATTGTCTTATTTTAATTCTCTAAAAACATCTCATTCATTCTTTGTTTACTGTTGTGCATTTGTGTAGTATCTGCCTCCCCCACCACTGTAAGTTCCACTAGAGCAGGGATCTTTTCTTGTTCATGGCTATATCTCCCTCTAGAGCAGCAGTTCTCAACCTGTGGGTCACGACCCACAGGAAGTGTATTAAAGGGTCATGGCATTAGGAAGGTTGAGAGCCACTGCTCTAGAGCCTAAAACAGTGCCTGATACATAGTGATTAATCACTAAATACGGATTTTAAATGATTAGACTAATGGATGAATGAACGGAGCACTGAACCAAAGCAGAGGCTCTAGCTCAGCTATACCACTAATTGTGAGATCTTGAACAGTAAATTGACCCTTTTGAGAACATTTTTGGATTGGGCTTGTTAGACTGGTGCTATTGTGGTTTAAGTAACTGGGCTTTTAGCCTCCCAGAGTGTAGTGAGGCCTCCATCTTTTCCTGGGTCCTAGACTCACTCTATAGTCAACATGGTAAAAACATAATCATGAAGTCAAAATGACCAACTGTCTGGGTAACCTAGACTGATGATTACAAACACACAAGACTTTCAGTATGAAAACTAGGATAGTCCTAGGTAATCTGGGATGTCCAGTCACCCTCTCATGAAGTGGTAGGCTCCAGCTCCAGGGCTTGTAGCATCATGGAGGAATCTCAGTAGGAAAGCATAATCAGAGTGGCAAGAGGGGTTAGTTAGATACCTGAAATGAAGGGGTATAGTCCCCTGCACCCTTGTAAGGTGAATCGGTCTCATTTGTGCTCCTTGAGGCATGAGGCCCTGAGAAGGAACATTTCCAGTACTTGTGCTAGATATGAGTTTTGGGGGATATTCTCCCCCAGCTCGCAGAAGCAGCTTTGCTGAAAAATGCAGGCAGTCATGCCTTAAAGGAAAGAATGTGCTATAGGGCTCTGCCAAGTTGCAGCTGGAGACAGATCATCTGCCTGGGGCAATGGGCTGTTGCACTTAATTCCCTACCTCTATTTACACAATAACTTTCAGTTAGTCATATAGGGAAGTGGGCAAACAGAACAGACAACCCAGCGCCTTTGTGATTTATCCCCATTGTTGTTTATCTCCAAATATGGCATTCTTAGTTTAGAAAGGTTTGTACGTACTTTGCTGAATTAATGCTGATAAGGAATCTTTACCTTTTGTCTTCTTTATTCTTAGATTATTTTTATCTGATGAGTTTGGATATATAAAAAGTGAATAAAGACAAGTGATAGCTGATGTGCCTGAGTGAGCACCAGCCATCCCTTTTAAAATCATTCATTTTGTCTGCAATGCTGCCTCTGTGTCATCAATCAAGAAGCCCAGTAGACAGCAATACTATAAGGGCATCATGCTAAATGGGAAGTGTCCTGGGACCAAGCTTGATCTTGCCAAACTTTATTATTATATGTATGGTTATTATTATTATTTCACTTTTTAGTTTAGAAAAAGTTTTAATTTACAGAAATCAGCAAGAAGAATTTTTAAAATTCCATTATACTCTTTACTTATACTTTAAAAATTTGTAATATTTTTGCCACATTTCCAAAAATTTTTTCAGGACCTTTTTTTTTTTTTTTTTTTTTGTAAAGACAGAATCTCAGTTTATTGCCCTCGGTAGAGTGCCGTGGCATCACATAGCTCACAGCAACCTCCAACTCCTGGACTTAGGTGATTCTCTTGCCTCAGCCTCCCGAGTAGTTGGGACTACAGGTGCCCGCCACAACGCCCAGCTATTTTTTTGTTGCAGTTTGGCTGGGGCTGGGTTTGAACCCACCACCTT
The DNA here is from genome assembly GCA_963574355.1 of Loris lydekkerianus. Classification (NCBI taxonomy): domain Eukaryota; kingdom Metazoa; phylum Chordata; class Mammalia; order Primates; family Lorisidae; genus Loris; species Loris lydekkerianus. The sequence continues at coordinate 2,591 of CAUYPK010006743.1, forward strand.
CGGCATATGGGGCCAGCGCCCCACCTGCTGAGCCACAGGCGCCGCCCCCTTTTTTTTTTTCTTAATCTCTTAATTAATAAGACAATTCCATCGTCTTAGACTATTTTGTGCTCTGTACCAGAATACCACACACTGGGTAATTTATAATAAAAAGGAATTTATTTACAGGTGCAGTGGCTCACACCTGTAATCCCAGCACTCTGAGACATTGAGGCAGGTGGATTGCCTGAGCTCAAGAGGTTGAGATCAGCCTGAGCAAGAGTGAGACTCCATATCTAAAAATAGCGGGGCACTGTGGCAGGAGCCTGAGGCAAGAAGTTCACTTGAACCTAAGAGTTTGAGGTTGATGAGAGTTTTGATACCAGGGCACTCAACCCCAGGGTAATGAGAGAAAAAAAAAGAAAAGGAGAGGAGAGGGGAGGAGAGGGGAGGACAGGGGAGAGGAGGGGAGGGGAGGGGAAAGGGGAAAGGAAAGGGGGGAGGGGAAAGGAAAGGGGGGATGGGAGGGGAGAAGAGAAGGGAGTGGAGGGGAGGAGAGGGGAGAAGGGAGGGGAGAGCACCTGCCACAATGCCTGGCCATTTTTTGGTTGTAGTTGTCACTGTTGTTTGGCAGGCCTGGGCAGGATTCGAACCCACCAGCTCTGGTGTATGTGGCTGGCACCCTAGCCACTGAGCTACAGGCACCGAGCCAAAGTTAGAAAAATTATTAATAAAATATTTTTATTTAATCAACAACCCATGTTCCAAATAGATTGATTGTCCCTATAATGACATTGTAGAGAAATAAAAAAAGACTTTCATTCTAGGATATAGTTCAGGATCACATATCGTGTTTATTTTTCTTCTGTCTTTAGTCTCCCTTTGTCTTTGTGATTTTGACATTTTTGTAGAGAATATGACAACTATTTTGTAGAATGTCCCTCAATGAAGACCCTCCTTATTTTTAGAATAAGAATAACATCCACCTCATAAGATTAAATCTTAATCTTAATTGAAAAAATAAATAAGATAGCATTTGTGATATACCTAACATGTGACAAGAGCTCAATAAAAATGGATTTTAGAGTAACAAGGAAGAAATAAAAAAGTTGACTTTGCAAGATACTTCTCTGTGGAAGGATTTCAGGATTTAAAAATGTATAAACAGGAACCATTTGAAATGAAGATAACATTACAGACTGAGGCCTATTTTTATCATATATCACTTATTTCATTTTTATCTATTTATTCATTTAGAAAATATTTACTGAGTACCTAACACTGTATCCAGAAACCTCAGGCAAATTTCTTCTTCCATCTCCAAGCTTATGATTTTTATCTGTAAATTGGAGTTGTTGATAATATTTCTAAACAATCTTTGAGAAGATCTGATAAGAATAAGGATCCTTAAGCAGTTTCAAAACTAGAAAAGTCTGTACAAATATAAGTAGATGCTTATGTTGTTGATAAAGATATTCAGTGTCAGGGTCATTTAGTGAATTCTTATTAGTCATGTTGAACTTGAGAAGTGACCAAAAAACCCTTCATAAGGGTGACAAAAACTGTTTTTGAAAAATAGACTCATATGATTTTTATGCTGACCTAAAGTTATGCTGTATCCCCGTTGAACTAACCTTCATAGAAAACAGGGTATGAGAATATGAGGGTAAGGTGGAAGCATACCAGGACCATTTGATGCTATGGAATTACTGAAAAGTCAAAGCAAAGCTAAAGACAAAGGATGTGGATTTGAACATATGACCAGCATGGCTATACAGGGAATAGAGAGGATGACAGTAGTCACTCAGTAGCACTTGAACTAGATTCAATAAGTGTTTTTATAGACAATACTTTGTCAAGAGCCTTACAGTGAACTTCTAGACTATACCTCAATCTCTACAAAAGCCCACAGATTTTTTTCCCTGGAACTCAAAATCAACGATGTGGTTCTTTCTCCTTCCATTCCAATTGACATTTAGAACCAGAAAGATCTGGGTTCAAATTCCAATTTCCTAGCTGTGTGGATTTGAGACATTTAAGTTACTTGTCTAAGTTTATTATATGTAGAAAAATACCTACACCACAAAGGTTTTTTTGTTTTGTTTTGTTTTTTCAGATAGAGTCTTACTCTATTGCCCTGGATAGAGTGCTGAGGCATCATCATAGCTCACAGCAGCCTCTTCAAACTCTTGGATTCAAGAGATCCTCTTGCCTCAGCCTCCCAAGTAGCTGGGCCTATAGGCTCCCACCACAACACCCAGCTATATTTTTTAGTAAAGATGGAGGTCTCGCTCTTGCTCAGGCTGGTCTTGAACTCCTGAGCTCAAGCAATCCACCTGACTTGGCCTCCCAGAGTGCTAGAATTACAGGCATAAGCACTGTACCCAGCCCAGAATTCTTACAATAAAGTAGTCCTCAAAGTACTTTCACAGGATCAGCAGCAGCACCTGGGTACTTGGGGGTTTATTTTTTTTTTTGGGTGGGGGGGTGTTTGTTTGTTTTGAGACAGAGTCTCACTATGTTGCCCTCAGTAGAGTGCTATGACATCACAGCTCACAGCAACCTCAAACTCTTGGGCTAAAGCAATTCTCTTGCCTCAGCCTCCCAAGTAGCTAGGACTACAGGCGCCCACCACAACACCCGACTATTTTTTTATTGTAGTTGTCATTGTTATTTGGCAGGCTGGGGCTGGGTTTGAACCCACCAGCTCCGGTGTATGTGGCAGGTGCCCTAACCGCTGAGCTATAGGCGCTGAGCCTTGGGTACTTATTATTGATGCAAATGATTAGATCTCACCCAAGACCCAACGAATCAAAAAGTCTGAGGGTGGGGCCCAGCAATCTTTATTTTAACAAGCCTTTCTACTGATTTTATGCAGGCTGAAGTTTGAGAACTACTCTCATAATAGATTAAGTGATGCAATGTATGTAATTGCTCTGGCGCAATGCCAGGTAGTCACATCACAGAGTAACTGCAAAATAAGTGTTCCCTGCTCTGTCGCCAACTCTCTATACCTCTCTACAACTTAGCCCATGCAGAAACCCATGCATGGCTGTATGTATGCACACACATGCATGGACATCATAAATAATTGTTCAGAATACTGTAGGTGAGGGAAAATACTACTGCTTCAAAATTATGTCAAGAACTGGGAGCATACCTATAAAATGTGATATCTTCAATACAACTAGCAATATCATCATTCTCAGATCTTGCCCACTTGATATGGGGGAAAAGCCCATCAGTAAATATTTAAGTATTTATTATATGTCCAACTCTAATTGCTCGAGGAAACATGAGAAAAGTAGAAAAAATTACTGCTACCTTCAAAGAGCACAGTGGGAAATTAATATTAACATCTACCATTGTTGTAGAAATTATCTTGAAATAGCAGGCTCTACAGGGCTGGGCATGCTGGCTCACACCTGTAATCCTAACACTTTGGGATGCTGAGGTAGGTGGATTGCCTGAGCTCAGGAGTTCAAGACCAGTCTGAGCAACAGCCAGGCATTGCAGCAGGCGCTACTTGGGAGTCCCAGCTACTTGGGAGGTTGAGCCAAGAGGATCGCTTGAGCCCAGGAGTTTGAGGTTTCTGTGAGCTATGACACCACAGCACTCTACTGAGGGAGGCAAAATAAGACTGTCAAAAGAAAAGAAAAGAAAAGAAAAGAGAAGAAAAGAAAAGAAAAGAAAAGGCAGACTCCAAATATACTATAAGACAAGCTGTCCCAGGGCATAAGAAACAGAAAGATCACAGACCAAAGTATGATGCTCAAATCACATAATTTTAGTTGATTGAAAATAATATAATGAGAAGCAAAGTGAAAAAGATTGGTTGGGTTAACGCATTTGGGATAGACTGCAAATGGTATGAAAAGACCACACTACCTGAATCATGGGTTACACAAAGTTTATACATACAGCCCATATCGCTCTGCCATATCACCTGCTGCTGATGTAGTTACAAAGACTAGAACTGAAGGTGAACAAGGAGATTCAAGAAACTGGAGACAGTATATTCTTGCTCTGAGAGACACAGAGATAAGTATGGATGGCCACAGCTATAATTTGCCAATAAACTACAGAACAGCCACTGGTTTTGTCTGGGTGTCTTAACCAGAGGACATGTGGGACCACAATAGTTGTCACTAATGGGTGGCTGATTTAAGAAATCTATAATTCTCATGAATATTTGGTCTGACTTGGTTCTTCCTATCCATGCTCAGGGTATATGCTCTATTCACCTTGCCATGTATATGTTTTAAAATATGTTCCTTTTGTAATTACTTTCACCTATTTATTGTCTTTATTTTTCTAGTTCTCAACATACAGAATTGAATATTCATACATAATAAAGCAAACATATTAAAGGTACTACGTAGATTTCCACATATCTTTCAATTTAATTTTGTATTTTATTTTGATGAGATAAAAAGACATATGGTAGGGGTGGTGCCTGTGGCTCAAAGGATTAGGGCACTGGCCCCATATACCGGAGGTGGTGGGTTAAAACCCAACCCCGGCAAAAAAAAAAAAAAAAAAAAACTGCAAAGAAAAGACACACGGTAGGGCGGCACCTATAGCTCAAAGGAGTAGGGCGTCAGCCCCATATGCCGGAAGTGGTGGGTTCAAACCCGGCCCCAACCAAAAAAAAAAAAAAAAAAAAAAAGACATATGGTATATGTACTCAAAAATATGAGAATAGCGGTGGCCCCCATAGCTCAGTGGGTAGGGCACCAACAACAGACACCAAGGCTGGTGAGTTTGAGGCTGGCGGGTTTGAACTCAGCACAGGCCAGCTAAAAAAAACAACAACAATTGCAACAAAAGAAATAGCTAGGCATTGTGGCAGGCGCCTGTAGTCCCAGCTACTTGGGAGGCTGAGGCAAGAGAATCACTTAAGCCCAAGAGTTGGAGGCAGCTGTGTGCTGTGACACCATAGCACTCTACTGAGGGTAACAGCTTGAGACTGTCTCCAACAAAAAAGAGAGAGAAATGTACAAAGCAATATATAGTCAATTAATGGCTTGGTGGTATGGATGGTCATGCTGCAGGGATTCCAATAAGGAAAGCTAGACTTACTCAGCAAACGATGCATGAAAGAGTCATTTCTCCATCAGGCCTTGAAGAAACTGAAGCTAAACTAAGCTGAAGCAATCCACCTGGCCTTGGCCTCCCAGAGTGCTAGGATTATAGGTGAGAGCCACTGCACCCACCAGTAGATGCATTCCTATTAGTAAAATATTAATGGTGGGTTCAAAGATTTCTTAGAGGCATTAGAGATTTCTTAAATGCCTCTGTGTTAGATTGTATTACTACTCAAAATATTTACAGCTGCTTCCTATTTAGGATTATACACCCCCATTCTGCTGATGTCAACTTTGGTGATAGTCTTGCTTTGGCTAATGAAACTGATTGGCAGTGACATACTTTACTGGTACAGAAAAGTTTAAAAGTCTTACTGTGATTTCACCATATTTAACTTTCTGGCAATGTTCCTGCTAGGGAATGCCTCTTTAGCCTTAGTTCTAGAATTAAAGTGATCTAGATGCTATAGCTAACTCAATATGGAGAAAAAATACAAACAAAATATAAGCCTTCGGTGGCGCCTGTGGCTCAAAGGAGTAGGGCGCTGGACCCATATGTGGAAGTGGCAGATTCAAACCCAGCCCTGGCCAAAAACTTAAAAAAAAAAAAAAAAAAAAAAAAAAAACCAGAAAGAAAGAAAGAAGCCTTTTTTTCTGGTAAGCCTCTGAGATTTTCAAGTTGTCATAACTTAGCTGACACAGTTTTCAGTCAGCATTGTTTTAGAGGTTTGGGCCAAGACAGTAAGACCACAAAAAAGGTTCTTGGGTTTGAAGGAGATAACAAAATTTCACCCAACATATGATTCCTCGGCATAAAGAAATTTTTAACCCAGGTACTCAGGAAGTTGAGGCAAGAGAATCGCCTAAGCCCAAGAGCTGGAGGTTGCTGTGACCTGTGATTTCACACACTCTACAGAGGGCAACGAAGTGAGACTCTGTCTCAAAAAAAAAAAAAAAAAAAAAAAAAACGAATATTTTAAATAAAAGGCCTTTTTTTTTTTTTATTGAGACAAAGTCTCACTATATCTCCATTGGTAGAGTGCTGCAGCATCACAGCTCACAGCAACCTCAAACTCTTGGGTTTAAAGTGATTCTCTTGCCTCAGCCTCCCAAGTAGCTGGGACTACAGGCGTTTGTCACAATGCCGGGTATTTTTTGTTGCAGTTGTCATTGTTGTTTAGCTGGACCGGGCAGGTGTTGAACCCACCAGCTCCAGTGTATGTGGCTGGAGCCCCAGCCCCTGAGCTACAGGCCCCGAGCCAATAAAAGGCCCTTTTTGATCCGAAAACACTGGCTTCTATAAAATCTGAGTAACCTGACTTAGAATCAAAAAAGGGTGCTGGCCTCCTTCTCACATGCTAATAGACCTGGCTCCAAAGACATTTGAAGCACAATACCTGTCTCTCAGGTTAATTTACAAATCAATCTGTTTCCCTCTATCTACCCATCCCCCCCTTAGCAACCACTACTGCACATATACTTTCCACATTCTACCCCCTCCCTTCCAAAAGCCATCTCTAAAGGTATCTGACCATCACTGAAACTTTGGATAATCATTCTTATGGTTTCCCCTATGCCCATTGTTTTTAGAAATAATTTTTTCTCTTATTACTTTACCATAATTGTGACTTGATCTTTCAGCAAACCAGATAAAGGGGAAAGGGCAGGTTTTGCTGTTATCCCTACAGGCTGATAACAAAAACAAATATTTTTTTTGCAGGTGTATTTCCTATGCAGAAAAAGCAAAGAGACTCTATAGGTAAATTATTAGAAGTAATGTTGGCAAGATTGCTGACTGCAAACTCAGTAGATTTTCTAGACTTTAGAAAAAAGGTAAAAAATACAATTTTTTAATCTACCTAAATTAGAGGCAGAGATAAATGAATGTAGGAAAAATACCTGTCAAAAGGTGAGTAAATATTTTATGGAAAAGTTATAATATTATATAGAAAGACATTAAAGAAGACTTAAATAAATGGAGAAATACAGGAAACTAAGACCAGAAAAAAAGTTCTTGGGTTTGAAGGAGCTAAGGTTTGCTAAAAGATCAACTCACCATTAAGGCAGATTGATAAGAGAAATGTTTATTTCTAAATACCATGTACATTAGGAGAATCACAAGAGTGATTCCCCAAGGTCTCAAAGATGAGGGGGGAAGGTGGAGTATGAGTGTACCAAGTGCTTTCTGGAGAATGAATAGATTATGAAAGTGGATTGACTTGTAAATTAACTTGAGAGACAGGGATTATGTTTTAAATGATTTGGGTTAAGGCCACCAGCATTCAAAGGGAAGAAAGGAAGTCAATTTCCCCCTTGGATATTTTGATTAGGTTAGTCAGGTCTTTATGTAGATAGAGGGAAGGTGCCTTACAAATGCTTTCTGATCTTGAAAGGTCATTAATTCAAAGTATTCTGTATACCAAGTAGTCATATTTGGGGGTGAAATTTCTTAGCCCCTTCAAAAGCATATTCTTGGTTTGGAAGACTCTATATTGCAAAGATGTTGGTTTTTCCCAGTTGGATCCATACAGTCAATGCTATTTTAATCAAAGACTCAATAGTAAATGTGGAATTTGACAAGCTGGTTCTAAAATTATATAGAAGAGAATGCGGCCAAAAATAACAAAAACATTTCTGAAGAAAAAATATAAGAGAGGGAGATTTGTCCTATTAGGACAGTAAACCTGGAAAAAGTAAGATCCAGGAGAACAGGTCTTCTAAAGTAGACCGGAAATATACATCAAGAGGTCCTCCCAGTGGTGACTCAGCTCTTCAGAATTTGCAGGGAAAGATTAAAGATGGCGGTGGAAAGATTAAAGATGGCGGCCGAGTAACAGCTTCCCTGCAACTGGGCATGGTGAGTCTGGGGAGACAAGACTCCAGGCATCTCTGGCTGGTGGGATCTGCCTATAATCATCCCTTTGAGGACACAGGGAGCCAGCAAGGGACCTCTGAACCCCAAGGGGAGGACAAAAACAGTGGAAAACTAGCAAGTAATTGCGTGTGTTTGATCGACCTAATCATGCCGGCAACTGTAAGTACAAACAGCAGTGAGACTGCAAACCGAAAAGGCCTTACCTGTGAACTGTTTTGGTGTTCTTGGACTTGGTACTCAGTTCAACTGCCTTGGAGAGAGCCTGAGCAGGAGTGTGGAGAACTTTGGGCATTGTCTGGGGCCCCAGACTGAGCCACTGAGCTGGGCGCAGGAAGCCATTGTAAAAGAACTGCCCCCGCAAGCTCCACCCTCAGGGTCCCAGAGGAAGGATCGGGAGGGACAAAGTAACCTAGTGACTGAGCAGCCTAAAGGCAGGAACTGAGCTGCCTTAGAACCTTAACCATTAGGGGCAGAGTGAGACGGTTTTGGCACACTGGAGCCTTGGGCTGTTGCCCTGGGTAGAGTGCCATGACGTCACAGCTCATAGCAACCTCAAACTCCTGGGGTTGGTGCTGCCCAGACCTCCATAAGAGTTGTGCAGCAACCCCCAACCAGTGACCCGCACCCACCGGGCCTCCACATTCCCTGACCAGGAACTGCAGGAGCCATGCAACCCTGCGTCCTCCCTCCTGTGTCCTCCCAGCCTCCACACTAGATGGTTCATCTGGCCAGGAACTCTGATAGCTGCATGCCCTCTGGAGCCCTCCCTGCC
>CAUYPK010006744.1:0-34352 GCA_963574355.1 Loris lydekkerianus
CATACACTAGTTTCATAGACCGTTTGACACATTTTCATCACTCTGGTTAACATAGCCTTCCTGGCATTTTCTTAGTTATCGTAGGTTTTTTAAAAATGAAAAAAAAATTATATCCTCAAGCATTTATAAAATGCTCTTTCAAGAGATACAGGAACAGTGTTACCTTCCTCTGATGGAGATTAAATTTAAATTAAAAAAGAAAGAAAAAGAAACTGTTGTTGTGCTGTCTGTAGTAACATTTATACAAGGCTCAGCTTACGTGCATTTCATTATTTATACTGTTATTATTTATACTGCTTAGACTGGTCATTGGAACACATTTGATATAGTCTTGATAGTAAAAACAAATAAAAAAATCATACTATAAGTCTGCCACGTAAATCCTATTTCAAAAATTGCAATCTCGGTATCGCCTTGAAGACGACAGAAAAGTTTATTATAGTGATTTGGGGGGGTTTTGTTTTACTTATTGGGAATATAGGGTTAGGATAATATGATATTATTTTTTCTTTTGTTCATCTTTCCTCAGGTATAATTGACTATGGAAGCATGTCACAATGAATATGGATGTCAAAGCATCATGTTGTAGAGAAGCAGAGAGTAGAACAGTAGTTACCAGACTGGGAGGGTGGGGACGGCAGGATGGGGAGAGATTGGTCAGTGAGTGTAAAATTAAAGGATGGCCTGGGCGCATGGCTCACATCTGTAATCTCAGCACTCTGGGAGGCCTAGGTGGGTGGATTGCTTGAGTCCAGGAGTTAGAGACCAGCCTGAGCAAGAGTGACACCCCATTGCTATTAAAAATAGAAAAACTAGCCAGGCATAGTGGTGGGCACCTGTAGTCCCAGCTGCTAGGAGGCTGAGGCAAGAGAATCACTTAACCCCAAGAGTTTGGGGTTGCTATGAGCTGTGATGATGCCAGGGCACTCTACTGAGGGTGACCACATGGGACTCTCAGTCTCAAAAAATAAAAGATAAAATTAAATTAAAAAAAGATACATAGTTATCTTTTCCTGTGTAAAAAGACTTAAAATTTACTCTCTTAGCAAATTCAAGTACACATTCTGATTAACTATAGTTACCATGCTATATATCAATTCTCCAGGACTTACTCATCTTAGAGCTGCAAGCTTGTCCCCTTCGACCAGCATCTCTGCTTGCCCCATCCCCAGCAACCACCCTTTTACTCTCTGTTTTTGAGTTTGAATTTTCAGGATTCACATACTAGTGAAACTAGCATTTTCCTTCTGTGTCTTGCTTATTTTACATAGCGTAGTGTCCTCTGGGTTTGTCCACATTGTCACAAGTGACAGGATTTCCCTCTTTATAGTGTATACGTGCCACATTTTGTCATCCATTCATCTGGTGATAGACATCTAGCAGCAGCAGAGGTCACCAGTGCTATCCCGGGCACTATTCTGTGTGCTTTGTTATTAAATCTCTTAATTCTCACATGACCCAATGAGGCAAAAACTATCATCATCCTCATTTTGCAGATGATGAAACTGAGGCATGGAGAGAGTCAGTAACTCATGGAAGTTCACAGTCAGTAAGGGGTACAGCAGGATCCTCCCACCTGTCAACTGAAAAGTCAGTTCTTCAGTTGAAACCTTAACTTTCCTAGGGCAAAACCATCTTATTTACTAGTTTTTATCATTTCAATGTATGATCTAGTAAAAGTGTCTACACACAATGATTGATTGATAAATAATTGTTTTAATTCCAACTCTTAACTTTTTGTACTTTTCATTCATTATTAATTAACTGAAATATATGCATATAGTGGATTGGTGTATATACACAGGGTATATGTATATAAGTACTAGTTTATATATACTCTATATGCACATACAAACACACACAGACACTTATTTGCAACTTAAATGCGTAAGTATTTTAATTTTCAAACTCTGCTATGAACAGATGCGATCCAAATCCATCACAACTGAGCTCATGCTGTCTACATCTCTCTTTTAGGCTCACCAGGGCAGTTATTGCAGACACCATCTTATGTATGGTGCTGTGAATTAAAATAAAAAATCAAGCCCTCAACTGACTGAGCAGACCCCCTCTTGGCCATGAGAAGGGAGGCACCGGTAGCTCAGTGAAGAGGCTGGCCCCATATACCAAGGGTGGCGGGTTTGAACCCGGCCCCGGCCAGACGGCAACAAAAAAATAGCCGGGCGTTGTGGTGGGCACCTGTAGTCCCAGCTACTCAGGAGGCTGAGGCAGGAGAATCGTCTAAGCCCAAGAACTAGAGGTTGCCGTGAGCTATGATGCCATAGCACTCTACCAACGGCAACAAAGTGAGACTCTGTCTCTGAAAATAAATAAATAAATAAATAAATAAACAAACAAATAAATAAACAAATAAAATAACCTAAAACTGATTTACTGGCCATGAGAAGGGAGGGCAAACATTCCTCCTCATGCCCTTCCTTTTTTGGAGATATCCTTTGTAACTCATTGACAAGCCTAAGGCTACATTAGACAAAGCTGAAAACAAACCTTCAGGTCATCCATTTACTCAACAGATCACTGGAGTCTGGGTACACGGACAGTATATGTCTGAGGGCTTGTCTCTGATTAACAGACTTTGTTAACTTAAAACCTTCTCAGTGGTTCTCAACCTTCCTAATGCCGGCATCAATTTTCATTGTCACAAAGGGGTCGCAACCCACAGGTTGAGAACTGCTGTCACCTTAAACAAAGCTTCATTTGGTTAACCAATTACAAATCAATGAATCTTTAAAAGCAACAAAGACGTGTAATGCCCCGCTTTGAGATGCTCTGCCTTTTTGGGCTACACCAATGTACACCTTCCAGGTATTGATTTGTGTCTTTATGTGTAATTCCTCTCTCTCTCTGAAATGTGTAAAACCAAACTATAACCCAATCACAGGGAGACCATTTGTTTAAGGCTTCTTGGGTTTGGCTCTCCACACAATGGTCACACATACTCAGCTTAAAATAAACCTTTTTAAATTATTTTACAGAGTTTGAGTTCTTGTTCATTAACAGTGCTTATGGCAATTGTTATGCCAAGAATTACTGTCACATTTTCCAAATCAATTTAACCATCATTTGTCAAGAGTCCACTAGGCTCAGGGCACTGTCAGAGAATGTTCTTGAACAAGGGACTCTTTGCAGTGCCTGAATCTGTACAGTCTGGATGGCTCCCTTTTAAGCAAAAGACACCTAAGCACTGTGGGCTGTTTTCGCTCTTGTCCATATGCAGGAGGCAAAGTCATCTTTCAAATTATTTCTTGGACCATTTGCCTTTAGTAGTTAAGAGGTTAAAATTCTTCATATCTCAGTTGGTTAGTCTCTTTTCCTTTGATTCCTTCGGGTGTGAAATAGTTTGCTACTGGTCTCTATCTCTTGGCCTCTCTGCTGGGGTTCTGAGCTCAGTCAGATAATATTTGTAAAGCACTTTGTTCTCCAAAGAGAGGTCATACTTAGAAGAGCTAGTATTAACCACCCGACTGCACCAGTGGCAAATGTTGTCTCTGAGATTCTGCCTTCAGATACCACATACCAAAAGCATGTATACCAAAGAGAAACTCACTTTTCAAGCTCCAGTACAAAAGAATAAAGCAACTCCTATACTCAAGGGATCCTTGAAAGCCATGTGAAATAAAGCAGAAAGCAGTGGTCAGTGTTGCAAATCGTTTGAAAAAAATCATCAGACCACAGTATTCATGATAGCCCAGAAACTTGCACTGGCCTTACTGTGGTTTGTAAGTTATGCTCAAAATTCTTCATATGCTGTCTTTGAAAATATTTTTCCTTTCACTGCTCTCTCTGAACTAGAGACACAAAGAATCAGTAAGACAACTCTTTAGATTTCAATAAACTATAGTTGCAAGGTAATCATATTGCTAAATCACTAATTGGCTTTGAGAGTTCAACACATTATTGTTAAGTCTACTATATTTGGTCATTATGGGTAGAGTAGGTTTCTGAGATACAGTGATGAATAAGACACTGAATGACCTTATTTATGAAATAAATAGAAGTCAACTGAACAATGATTTAAATTTTCTTTACAGTTAACTGTTATTAACTGCAGTGTGATAAGAGATTTTTCAATTGGCCATTATTACAACTTCAAACCAATGCACAGTAATGTGTCTGCACATAGAGTGTGTTCAACACATGCTATGTCTTTCATGTTCTTCTAGAAAACTAGAAGTGTCCCTACCATTGACTCCTTGAATGGATTTTATGTTTTTATTTATCATTCTGCCTCTAAAGGCCAGCACACCTTCTGTCATTAGATAGGAGGTCCATAATATTTGCAGACCAAATGAGCCTATCACAATGTAGTTATTTGACATTCAAATGATCTCCTAGCAAAGATGCAGGTATGATCTAATAAATAAGGGAAAGAAAAGGAAAAAAAACCGGGCTTGCAAGCTTATCTTTCTCTTTTTCACTCTAAAAGCTATTTTTTAATTATCATAAAAATTTTATGAATACATCTGAAAGTGTAGTAACTATTTCTAAGATGGAACTCTGTTCAAGAAATGTCTTACACTTTCATAAAGAAATGTCAAAAATTTAAGAACATCCACATGCAATATATCCCTTGCATTTGTGAAAACACACACACACACACACACACACACACACACATACCCCCACCCACACAAATACAGAATTTAAATAAAGGCTGTTGTAACTACTGAAGGAAAAGCTGGAAATAATAATGAAAATTTGATAGCATCTTTTTATATGTTAGGGAGTAAAAATCAATATGACCAACATATAAAAAATCATGGAATGAAATAGAGTAATTAAAAAAATGCTTTTTTAAACTCTGAAGTCTAATTAATGTGATCAACACCAAAAGTTTCCTTTAGCAATCAAAATTCACTCCATTTAGATTTGTTTGAATAATTTCTATTTTCTAGGTAATGATATTTAGAAGAAGAATTCTGCTCTGCATTCTTGGTTTGGTATTAATATATATTTTCTCATGATTTTATTAGCTGATGCTTAAAGGAAAGTTGCACACTTAATCATCATTTTCTGAACATAACTATTGAAATAGATGATAATTTCATCTTGATCAGTTTTTAAAACTTATTTCATATTTATCGTATTAAGTAACATATGCTAAAGTAGTGCCAAGTAATAAAGAAGAGCAGCTCCCTACCCCATCCTCCCTCCAGAGGTAATTACTGTCAACTTTTTTGAAATTTCTCTTGATATTCCTGTATGCTCTGTTTTTATTCTATTTTTTGTCTAATCTCTCTTAGACATTGTCTATTGATTTCCTATATGGTAGATGAGAATTTTTTTTAGAGACAGAGTCTCACTTTATTGCCCTTGGTAGAGTGCTGTGGCGTCACAGCTCACAGCAACCTCTAACTCCTGGGCTTAGGTGATTCTCTTGCCTCAGCCTCCTAAAGTAGCTGGGACTATAGGCACCTGCCACAATGCTCAGCTATTTTTTTGTTGCAGTTTGGCTCAGGCTGGGTTTAAACCCTCCACCCTTGGTATATGGGGCTGGTGCCCTACCCACTGAGCCACAGGTGCCACCCAGTAGATGAGAAATTTTAATTCTCCTGTTTCTTTTCCTCTTTCTCCATCCTCTCAATAGAATCCTATCTGATTTTTAGTTTTATCCATAACACTGAATTCAATCTATAAAAATTGAAAAATTATTTTCACTATGTATGTTAGGTGGCCTCTAAGATGGCCTTTAATTATGTCTACCTCCTGGTATTCATGGGCTTGTATAATCCCATAACCTTGAGTACCTTGCTGATAATCAGTAGAATATATCTATTACAATTATATCACTTGAGATTATAATTTTTGACTTTCTAGAAGACTCTTTCTATTGCTTTCTTGGCTTTGATGAAACAAAGCTATATTGGAGAGGCCCATGTGGCAAGGATTTGAAGGTAACATCAGTCAACACCAATGAGGGACTGGAGGTCTTTATAATAGCCTATGAGAAACCACATGGTGCCAATAACTATTGATTGAGTGTGGAAGAAGATTTGCCCCCAGTTGTCAGATGAGAACACAGTCCCTGGGCTGACACCTTCATTGCAGCCTTGAGAGAAACTGAAGGATAAGACTCAGCTAAATCATGCCCAAATTCCTGAAGCACAGAATGTGAGATAATAAACATGGGGTGTTTTAAGCTCTAAGTTTGTGGTAATTTGTTATATATCAACATATAAGTAGCAGACTATTGAATATTACTCTGTATTGTTGTATACTATGATTATATTTCTTTTATAGCTTTTTATTCTGTCTGTAATTAATAGTCTTATTTTTCCAGTTGCTTAGTTTTCTTTGACCCTGTGGTTAAGTTTTGCCACATGATCCACTAACTATATTAAACACTTCTCAATAAAATTTTTCCATATGGCAAAATCTATTTTGATGATCAGTTCCATTTTCTTTTTTCTTAAGACAGCCCCTCCCATTGATTTCTGTCCAATTTTTCAATCTGTACTTGTTTTTCTCTAGGCCTGCTACACGACTCTCATACTGAGACATCTCTTTTGTCATCATTCTAAGACTTTTCTTCACCTCTTTGTTCCTGTTTTGGATGCCCTATTTCTTGGATCTTGTGTTTTCTTACTTCTTGGTTTCTTATTTTGATTGAACATACTCCTTGTTGAATTCCTAAATAAGGATTCATGGAAGATAATTTTTTGGCAGCTTTGCATATCCAAAATTTTCTATATTTTATTCTCACACTTGGTTAATCATTTGGCTGGGCATACATTTTTATTCAATGTTTTGAAGATATTGATCTCTTGCTGCTAACTTACAATGTTGCTGTAGAAATATCTTTATATCTTCACATATAATATTTCCTTTCCTTTTTTTTTTTAGACTTCCTCTTCCCTGTTTATTCCCCTTTCTGGGAGATTTATTCAGTTTTATGTTTCTCCATTTTAATTGCATACTTTATTTTAACTTTAATACTTTTTAATTTCCAAGATTCCTTTCTAGTTTTCTTATGGTTCCATTTGTGCCCTAATCTTGTTTCAAGGATGTTTATTTATACTTAACCAGGCATGAGTGCCAAAAGGCTCTCTACAGAGACAATGCTTACTGATTGGAAGGTTTCTGTGTCAAATCATTGTGGATCTTGCCATTTGATTGAATATGGCAAAAATTTCTAGTAGTTCACCAAAATCCATTCCCAGCCTCCTTGCCTTTAGGAAAGACTTTATGACTGACTCCTATACAGTGGAATGTTAGCAGAAGTGATTTTTGCTACTTACAAGCCTGGGCCATTAGGATATGCTAATCTAATCCTCCATGGCTAGAGTGAAAATGAGCTTCAGAAAATGACCTTGAACTTCATATGTTGAAGATGGTAGAGAATCCATCAGCCACATGTCTAAATGATGGCATGACTTGGACATGAGCACGAATTAGACGTGAATATGTTACACCATTAGTTGTGTCGTTGCTGTTGTTTTTTAGGTTATTTATTAAGGCATTTAACCTTCCCTGATACAGTGGGGAATTCCAAAGTGTCAGTATCTGGTGGGTTTGTTGTTGTTGTTATTGTTTGTTTGTTTTCTGGCTTGATTCTCCATACTCTCGTCTGTAAGGATATATAAAACCTGACTACAAGCATTCTGTCAAGAGGCAATTGATAGAAGGTAGGTATTAGTATACAGGCTTTTACCTAATTGCAATTTAGTGCATTCCTACTACCTTCCTCTGTGCTGTTGTTTGTGAATATCGAGTCTCTTTGCTTTTCTTTTGCTGAAGAAATTACCTTTTATATTTAGTAGTGGAAGGCAAGGAAAGTGGCCTGATGGTCTGGAAGGGGTAAAGCAGTAGTATCTAACTGCTCCAGACAAATTTCAAATAAAACCAGTGCATTTGTTTTCCTTCCCTGAACTTTATCTTTCAAAACATTTGGAGAACCTTTCCCTGGGTTTCCAAAGCAAATTGGTTCATTGCTTGTTGGTATCACCTTCTACAAAATTTAGATATGACTTTCCACTGTCCTCACTGTCCTGGTTAAGTTGTGCTATTATAGTATTTCTCCACCTGTTTACTCTGGTCTCATTTGGGGATTGAGGGTTACAAATCTCATCCAAATAGGAGTTTGTGCTTCTTGTTCTTGTTAACATGGAGTTTTTGCCAAGAGTAAAGAGGTGAAGAAACATATGCATGGCTATCCTGAGGCCAACAATCTATAATTTTTGTAATTTGTAAATTAACTACCCCAAAGACTATTTCAAAAAGACCAAAGAAATCCAAGATGACTTATTTCCAAATAAATTGACAAGATCTTTAAATTCTTTTTGTTCACTTAACTGCCTAGTAGAATAAGTCAGATGTCTTAGAGAAGGTTTTGGTGCATTCCATCATGAACTTGTGACCTCACAATCTCACATGGACATTTGGCAGTATTGAGACTCACTGTCTGGCAGTCTGTGGAATCAATATCTCCCCACTGCACTGTTCCACTTTCTATGGTCTTTAATCTCACAGGCTCATGTATGTGGATGTGCTTATGACTGTATTCTGTCTCCTGGTTTCATAGTATTGTGGTCGTGTAGACTTGAGGGCTTATTGTTTAAACAATTTTGATTATGTTTTAGATTTATTCCAGAAGTAACATTTTGGATTTAAAGTGCCCTGAATTAGTAAATAAACCTTCTGAAGTTACTTATGCATTTTGATTAGTAATTGAACATATATTTCTTTTTATCAGCAGCCAGGTCTTTGCCTTTATTTCTATAATACTGCTTGATATAATCTCTTTGCATAAAGAAATTAGTTAAAGATTAGTGTAATATTTCTAATTTCCAAATTCGACGAATATTTGTAATGTTTTTGTATTAATAAAAAACATTTTTTTTGTGTGTGATTAATAGAAAGCACCTCTCTTCTGGGCACACTGACAACAGTAATCATATCAAATGCCCAAGAAAGAAATTACCAAGCACAATTTAATTGCTTCTAACACCTCAGCTGAATTTTGGTGCCAATTGTCTCTTTTAGAACTGTAGCTCTTTTTATGATTAAAAAAAAAAAAAAGTACTTCAGCAATAACAAGCTTCAACAGAAGCAGTAGATGCGTGGGAGGAAATTGAAAACAGGGACAGGCATAACATTTTATTGTAGGTGGTTTTTTCCCTTTCCCCCTACATGATGTCAGTTCTGTATGAACTTTTTCGTACCACATTACCTTTCCTTCGGGGGTTTTTGTATCTTTTAAACCCACCTGGTTGTTAATGTCCGTTCCCCTTTTTAAAAAAGAACATTTGTTAAGAGTTTCTGATGCTTATTTGAAAATGTTCAAACTTGCTGTGTTCAAATGGGACCAAGTGAAACTTTGTCCTTCACTTTGGACAGAGATTGTCTCAGGCTAACCTGGTTCACACTGTGTCACAGAACGTTTCTCAAAATTACAGAATTATTATTACCCCTTTCCACCAACCCCAGTGATGTCAACACATTTAGACATTCAAGGGGCTGCAGGGAGCAATTCTTTTCTTGCTTATATACATTGCAGAGAGGAAATTAAGATCTGGGATTTACTTACAGTCACACTAGTTTATGACAGGTAAGACACAAAACTTTGGAATAGTATTCTTCATCATGTATCTAATGATTTTTCTTTTTCATAGGTACACAGGTCACCAGTGGATGAGTGAGGAGGAAGTTATGCAAGGCACAGGGTTGCCACTCATCTTTCCTTTATTTGCCTTTTTTCTTACCTTTTCATTGGACGTGTATATCTACCTATGAGAAAAAATGAAGCAGTTTTACTGAACAACATAAGGATTAATGAGGGGACAGGTAATCTGAGACCAGACCTATGAGAGATAATGCCAATTATCTACACCCTTTCACATGGGCCACACTTTACCTGATACTAAGCAGGAATTACAAAGGTGTTGAATATTTTACCTTCCAGATGGTGCCTGAAGCTTCAATATCCACCTGATATACTCTAGAATTAATTAATTAAAAATTGAGGCGTAATTAGCAAACAATAAAATATTTAGATCTTAAATGTTTGTAAAGATTTTTTATATTATTTTTCAAAATTTTATTGTGAAAAATTTCAAACATAGAGAATAATTGAAAGACTTGGACAGTGATTATGCATAGCCTATCACTTTAGACTCAGTTGGCTGAGATTCTTGAGTTTACTCTTTCTCTCTTTGTCTCTCTCTCTCTCTCTCTCTCTCTCTCTTTCTTTCTTTCTTCCCTTCTTTCTTTCTTTTTTTTCTTTCATCAGAATCTCACCCTGTTGCCCTAAAGTGTCATGGTATACATCATAGCTCACAGCAAACTCAAACTCTTGGGCTCAAGAGACCTTGTTGCCTCAGCCTTCTGGCTGGTACTCCAGGTATCTGTCACACACCTACATAGTTTTTTCTTTGTTTCTTTTTTTTTTTTTTTTTTTTAGTATACATGGGGGTTTTGGGATGGGGTAGGGTCTCGCTTTTGCTTGGGCCGGTCTCGAACTCCTGAGCTCAAGAGATCCTCCTGCTTTAGCCTCCCTGAGTGCTGGGATTACAAGCGTGAGCCACCATACCTGGCAATGTACAAATTTTGGTTTTCACCAAAAATGGAAAAATTTCAGGCATTATTTCTTCAAATATTCTTGGAGGGGGACTCATTTTCTTTTTCCTCTTACTCTTTGACTCCAAAAGTTCTGTGTATATTAGAATTTTTACTATTACCCCACAGGTCCCTGGGGTCCTATTCATTATTTTCAATCTTTCTCTCTCTTTTCTTCTGATTGCATAATTTGTTTCTCTGTCTTGAAAGTCAATCACTCTTTTTGTAATTTCTGATCTGCTAAAGCCAATCCATTGAATTTTAAGTATTTAATTTTTCAGTTATAGAATTTCCAGTTTGGTCTCTTTTTCTAGTTTGGATTTCTCTTTTTCATCATTATGAACACTTTCCTTTACATCCTGTAGCATAATTGTAATAGCTGCTTTATATTGCCTGCTAACTGCGATATCTGGATCATCTTGGAGGCAGTCTCTGTTGATTGCATTTTCTCTGAGTGTAGGTAATATTTCCCTCTTTCTTTACTGAATAATTTTGGATTAAACTCTGTACAAATGATATGTTGTACAGACATTGGACTCTATAATGTTGCTAAAATAATATTTCACACTGGCAAGCAGGTAACTTGACTCAAACCACAAACTGCCTACCCTGCTGTCAGGCAGCTAAAATTTCAGTTCAAGTCTTCTAGTTTCAGTTGGATTGCTGGAAGTACACACGTGTAGTTTAAGCCTAAGAGAAGGTTTAGGCAGTATGCATATGTAGTATTTGGGGCTCCCTGTTTCTGTCCCTCTCATTTCAGAGATGCTTTCCTCACTTTCTAGCTGCAGTGGTATCTCAACATCTCAACCTGTGCATAGTACAGACTGTGACTTGCCTTTAGGGCAATGGCCATACAAATATGAAATTCTCTCAGCTTTGCTTTCTCTATCCAAGTGTTACTCACTTTCCAGTATCTATCTGATTTTATCAATCTCTAGGAGACTCAGGTAGTTGTTTTTTTACATTTTCTCCAGAGTTCATAGTTATTATCTGTGAGTGGAATGATCTGGTAGGAGCTACGTGGCTACGACTGGACATGGAACTCTCTCAGTTGCGGAATCTCGACATTTGTGTACAGTTTTGTAACCTCTCTCCAAAACAAGAATAGAACATTTCCAACGCCACCAAAAAATGTCTTTCTGTGTCTTTCCATTTGCTGTTTCTTCTCAGCCACTACCTAACTTCTATAACCATAAATTAGTTTTGCCTAAATTCAGATGTCGTATAAGTCATATCCTATATAGTCTTTTGTGTCCTGCAAAAGAGATTCACCTGGGATGTAGTGGGTGCCAGTGGTCCTTTTATTTTTATTACTGAATAGTTTTCCATGATATGAAAATATCTTAATGTGTATATCCATTTCCCTTTTAAGGGACACTAGAGCTATTTTCAGCTTGTGGTTATTATAGATAAAAATGATGCAATTATGCTTATGTAAGTCAGTGTTTTGTGGACACATGGTATCATTTCTCTTTTGTAAACAAGGAGGAGGGGAATTGCTGGAAGTCAAACAGTTCCCCAAAGTGGTTTAATGTGTTAACACTACCACTGGCAATGTGTGAGAGTTCCAGATGTTCCAGGGCTTTGCTAACACTTGGTGGTGTTTTTCATTTTAGCCATGCTAGGGAATATAAAGTGGTATTTTATTGGTTTTAAATTGCATTTTGCTGATAACTAATGAAGTTCAAAACTCTTTCATGTGCTTACTGGCTACTTGTATATCTTCTTTGGGATGTATCTAATTAAAACTTTTGCAGAGTTTATTGCATTTTTATATTAGTGACTTGTAATAATTTTAAATATATACTAGAAATATGTAGTTTATTAAATATGTGTTACAAACATATATCCTAGTATGTGGTATGAATGTTTATTTTCTTAATGGAATCTTACAATAAACAAACATTTTTAGTTTTGATGAAGTCTAAATTACCAATTTTTTTCTTTTATGGGAGTGCTTTTCCTGTGCTGTCTAAGAAATCTTTGCTTATACAAGATTTACTTCCACTCACACAATAGTGTGATATTATAGGTTTCTAAAGTATTTTACTTTTCTTTAAAGCTTTGAAACTTATATGTGGCCTTTTTTTTAAAATCCAAGGTAAAATTTTTTTTGAGGTAAAGTAAGATAATCTCTGCAGATTTGGGGGGTTCTGGGCAAGATAGCTGAAAAGTTAAATAATGTTTGTACAATGACTTGCATGAAAAGATGCTTAATAGATGTTTGCAAAAGTAAATCAATTTACACATCCAGTAGCAAACTGTATTCAGTGGATTTAAAATTTGTGATTTATTGCTGCTAATCTAGGTGGTAATGTACTTGGAACAAGCCCAGAAGCACTGATCCATGTGGCTGCTATGCCAAAGCATCGAGGGTTTAGCGTTGCGT
The DNA here is from genome assembly GCA_963574355.1 of Loris lydekkerianus. Taxonomy (NCBI): domain Eukaryota; kingdom Metazoa; phylum Chordata; class Mammalia; order Primates; family Lorisidae; genus Loris; species Loris lydekkerianus. Next base: position 12,965 of record CAUYPK010006744.1, read on the forward strand.
CTTCAGATGCACTAATTCTGCCAAAGCATATGGGGAAGAACCTTTCTGCAGCTCTTGCTCAAAAGATAACAACACTTTTAAATCAAGGACAGTGATGCCAAGTCCAATGAAAGTCCCTAACTCTATATTTCTGATGAATTATTAGTCTTCTAATTCAACAAAGTTGTGGAATTAATCTCCACGTAAACGTACTATACTTTACTTAGATTGAATAATCAAAGAAATTCTGGATATGCCAACTTGGCATTTACCAAATGGGTGATGAAAATTAGTATTTGCCAAGACTGCATTGCAGTTTACAAAGTTGATCTTAAGTACAAGTATTGCTACTTTTCCCATGAGTACTGCTTTTGACAGTGCCTCTTATAAAACGGCCATTAAGAAACATATGGGAGATAAGACCAGTTGTAATAGGGTGGCTCCTATTTATGACAGCTCTGCCTTCACAAAGATCCATCGTCTGGCCTCTTAGCCTCATTCTGGACTTAAGTATCTTTTTGCTGGAGAGATATTTGATTTTTTCTAATCCCCAATCTTTTTATATGTATGTCCTCAAAAAAATCTCATTCCTAGAGGAAGGAGGGCATTGGTGTGCTCCCACTTAATGGGCCCAATGTAAGGATTTATGATATACCTCTTGAGGGAGGGACACAACTCTAACAAATGCAAACATTGTGACCTAATTGTTCGTACCCTCACATTAACCTAAAATTTTAAAAAAGCCAAAAAACAAATAAACAAACAGAAACCAAAATCTCATTTTTTCCATTCTATCCTCTTTAGCTTAACTTCTATGGTACTCTCTACAGATGAATTCTAGGTACTTTTTGTGTATTATCTGTATTTCCTCACATGGTATAGATTTTTACACCTATTTTACAATTAAGAAGTTCAGACTTATTAAAAAATTGTCCAAGCCATCCACCTGGTAAATGGCCTTTTGAAAATTCAAACCTAGGTTTTCCTACCAACACAGCCTTTTGTCAAACTAAGTATACGTAAGTCTTCCATTAATCAGGTAGATGGGCTATGAACAGCTTCATAGATATTTTCCTGTTGTTTATGGTAAACCTTGATCGAAAGGTTTATAATTTGTCTTTCTGGCCAATCCTATTTCTCTTCTCCAGGGGAAGATTTAGATAAGTCACTAAGTCTTTTCTTGTTAAAACAAGTACTAACGTCACTTCTGGTTTGGCTTATGCAGGTCAATTTGAAAGATTTGGCAAACAACTGGGTTTTATTTAGGCTATCTTTGGTTGAGCAAGCATAAAGAGAAGGTTCAGAAAGCCACAAATTGATAGAAGGAACAAGAAAGCCATCTAGTTTGTTTTAAATTGTCAAGTTGATTATTTGTGGCTAGTTGTCCACAGATGAATTTTAATGATCAAAACCTAGAAATGTGCATTGTGCCATTGTAAGCCTATTATGAAGAGAAAGTTTCTGTTGCTTAGAATAGCATGAAATATTGACAATTTTTTTCAAAAGTGCTCATAATTATCATTTAACTAAGTGAATTTCACGTCTGGACAACAGAATATATGATGATGCTTTTGCTTCTTTTCTTTTTTTATACCCACCCCTTTTTTCACAAAGCACAACACAGACTGTCCACATGCACTTTTGTTATGCTCTTTTGAGGGAAATCGGCTAACATTCTGGGAAGGTGTAACTTTTCAATGCTCAAGGATTTTGTTTTATGTCTTTTTTAAGGAAGGACTGTGCTTAATATCTTACCAAGAGTGCATCAATAGAGCCCCTTCACAAACAATGGGTATTTTCTGTTATATTGATAACAGTGTGCAAAAAGATTCTTGGCCTTCTTTATGTAACACAGAAAGTGTCAGTAGGTAGGATTTTTTTTTTTTTTTTTGAGACAGAGCCTCACTTTGTTGTCCTGGGTAGAGTGCTATGGTGTCATAGCTCATAGCAACCTCAAACTCTTGGGCTCAAGCAATCCTCTTGCCTCAGCCTTCCTAGTAGCTGGGACTACAGGTGCTCACCACAGCACCTGCCTAGTTTTTCTATTTTAAGTAGAGATGGGTCTTGCTCTTGCTCAGGCTGGTGGTAAACTCCTGAACTGAAGCAATCCATCCGCCTCGGGTTCCCAGAGTGCTAGGATTACAGCATTGAGCTATCATGTCTGGCTGGATTTTTTTCAATGAAGAACACACATTCTATTATAGTCAGGCTTGGTGTGAATACTACCAACTACTAACTCAAGATCTGCACTGGAAAGTTATATTTCAAGATGTCTTTCTCACAAAAGGAGATTTTCCTTGTCCAGACATTAAGTCAAATTTTTTTTCCTGGTTATAGTATCTCTGTGGTGTACATGAACATATTGTGTGTGTGTACATACACATACATATATGAATACTGCATGCATGCAATTTGCATTGTGGTTTACCATTTAGGTATTTTTCCTTTTTTCTCCTTTTCTTTCTCTTTTCTTTTCTTTTTATTTATTTATTTATTTTGACACAGAGTCTCACTCTATTGCCCAGGTTAGACTGTCATGGTATTGTCATAGCTGACAGCATGCTCAGACTCCTGGACTCAAGCTATCTTCCTGCCTCAGCCTCCCGAGTAGCTGAGTCTACAGGTGCCTGCCACAATGCTTGGCTAAATTTTTTGTTTTTGTTAGAGATAGGGCTGGCTCAGGCTGGTCTTGAACTTCTGAGCTCAAACCATCCTCCTGCCTCGGCCTCTCAGAGTGCTAGGATTACAGGCATGAGCCACCTCACAAGGCCTAGGTATTTTTTCTTAACAGTGACAGGTTTACTGAGCCATCTTCATTAAGAACATCATGGGACATATAGAGACACAATGAAGCCAACATTTCTGAATTTTTTTTCAGAAAAAAATTCGTCATCCCAAATCCAGTCTTCCTTCTGGTAGCCAGGTACATAAAGGTCAGAACAGAACAAAGAGTCTTTGCTAGAGCTACAACTGATAAATGAGACTGCTTAAATGAAAACATTTAGAATTATGAAAGTAAAAATAAATGCTATGTTTGCTTTATTTGCAGAGCCTGTGTGATATGCTCTGGCATTTTCGACCCATAACCATGTAGGGTAATAGATGAGGAAGACTGACAATCATGTGGGAAATTTAATGAGTACATGTATCCTTTGCAACTGTAGGTTTTAACCTAACACAATGGTTGTGTTTCTACCAGGAGAGTGGTTCTCTGGCATATATTTCTTGCAGAAAAGAAAAAAAAGGGAGTTAAATGCATAAGTACCTGTGTCTGTTCTGTATGACATAGACAGAGAATGAGTATGAATAAAAATGTAAGATAATCTGTAGGGAGGGAATGGAAGAGATGAGAAGGGAGAGAGATATTAGAGATGATATATGTGACAGGGAGGCTGATTTTTAAAAAATTTCTTAACTCATTGTTGGCTTGGGGTTGCTGAGGTCACTCCTTCCTGAGTTCTAACATTCTAGTCCAGTGAGACATGTAGGAGATAAGCAAATAAAACTTTCCTTGACTGCTTTAGGGGACCTCTTTTGACAATGGCATTCCTGCATTCTGAGGTCAGTAGTTTTCAAGGATGCCAGACTGCCTCAGTTCTTGGATTTATCATGGAGGCTGGTGCTTGCAGCTAATCATAGGTTAGCACAGGCAATTCATTACTCCTACCCCTTTAATGATAATATATTCTTTCCCTTTCAAACACTTGAATTTCAGATTTTGATAACCTCAACCCTACCATAACTCCTATCAATCAGACATTATGTAACAGCACTGTGTTTGGTTCCCAAAACAAAATCTAGACTTCAGAACAGCTATAAGTGGAACAGTCTCAGAAGAAGAAGTGGATGTCAAACACTGTCATATCCTAGTAACAAGCAGACTTTCATAACCTACACGATTCAATTGTAGCTGAATATAAATGGTAAATGGAAGATTTAAGTGGAGGAGGTCTACAGTTTTGTAGACAAACTAAGGAGAAATTTCCCTTATACTAAGACCAAGTATGTAAAAGTATCCCTAAAAATTATAGACCTAATCCAATGTAAATCCCTCTGAAATTCTACCAAAGATTTCATTGTAGTGTTAACTAAACCTACCTTGTAGGGCTGGAGCCATGTGTATTCTCAGTATTAGCTTAATGGGGCTTAAAAAACAGGTGTTTGAAAATGTGTACAGTGGTTTTCTACTTTAATTTGAATCTGGAACTGTTTCCACCACCTCCTCTTATCCCCACATTGTCTTTCCACTCCTACTGTAAGACACATATTTATAACAACTGGATATACATGGTGCTCTTAAATAGGTTTGAGAGCCATTATCAGACCACCCATGTGTAATTGCTTTTGTCTTAACGTGTTTTCTTGTTGAGTGTTCCAGGTCTTCCTTCAGTCACTCTATTCTGGACACTAGGTGGCAGCAAATGCTGAGATAAACAATTAACCAAGGCTAGAGAAGTTCAAACCTGTCACCTAGTACTCAACATGGACATGGTGCAAATGGCAAGTGGATTAAACTGAATGGTGTAAAAGAATACATGCATTGCAAAGTTTCAAAGGCATAAAAACTACTGTCTGTCTCCAAACAGACAGTTTTGAAGCTCCTTGAAGTTAACTTGACTTTCTTTGAAACCCCATAGAGCAGAGTTACATACCCAATGGTCCCTCACAACTTTTCTGATGAAGACCATATCCAGTTCTAGATGTCCTATCTTTTCTCATTTATCATGAAAGGTTACCTTTAAATCTGCGTTGTGTTGTCCATTGATCTCTTTTTCGTTTTGGATATGTTTATAGCTGTTTGAAGTGGTAATATTTAAGTTCAAATGCTTAAAAACATTCTACTTCCATAGAACTTCCATAGTTGACCATCTCCCTATTTTGATCACTTCCTTAAATTGACCTAATTTTCATAGACTAGACTTACACCACATGTATGTATCAGTAAGGTAGGTCTAGGTCCTTATGGTGACCACCTCTGCAGGTGGTCAGTCCTTTGGGTGGTCAACTTACAGAGGTTCTACTGTATTTACTATTAGCTGAATACTTGAGTAAGAAAGCTGTGAAAAATATAAGCTGTTCAACTATGTACAAAGCACTACTCAATATTTGCTGAGAATATTAATTTCATATGAAAGACTAATGGATTGTCAATATAGCTTTAAATATGAAACAAAAATTGAATCAATAATGTTTGATAATGAGAAATCAAAGACTTGGATTTTATAGATATAGAAGATATTCTAATTTCATTTTTCCCCTATAAATATTTCCTGTAATATTTATTTATAAGTTGTTTGCTCTACCAAGTGCCAACTCCTAATGAGATTCAGCCCCACCTTGGAGAAGTCAACATCTTTAACATGTGGAACATGTTGGAGTTTGTTTAAACTGATGGGCAACTGAGAATAAATAAGATAAATAATAAAGAGAACAAACAATAAAAAAGAATGAGAAAGAAAATAATCAAGAAAGAATAAATAAGAATAAGCAAAAAAAAGTTTTAAAACAAAAATATCTTATATGCTCTCAATTGGCTATTTCTGTACTTCTAGAGCATAAATGAATATAAATAACACCAAGTAGAAACCTTAAGAAGAAATGGAATAGAATTCTGAGGGATGAAACCAAGTGCTTCAAGAAAATTTCAGTGTTCTTAGAAATCACTGTTTTTGGAATGAATCCCCCTACACACTGTTACCAAATAAAGTTATTATAAGGCAGAATTTTAAGTTTTGTGGATTCATTTTGAGACCTTTAGATGGATTTAGGCTCGAGGAATTTCTAAATTGCTGCCAAGTCTAAATAGTTTTTTTGTGGCAAGGCCATTAGCCTGTCAACTGGATATCACTAAAGGTCTTCATAAAGTCCAAATGGAAAAATGAGAGACAATTGTACATTGCATGGACAGCTAAAAATACGCCTTGGCCTCATGTAGCCTTTAAATAAAAAACAATCATACCATCGTCCTTCTATCAGGACACCAATATTCTCTTTGGGACTCTTACTTCCTTCTACACAGACTATATGTACATTGCCAGTGGTCTACATGGTACAACAGAATAAAAAAAAGTTTTTACTTGTGGACTTATTTATATGAAAAATTACATAGAGGGCTAAAAAAGTTATTTTCACTTGCATATTTGATGTATTGGTTTCATAGAAAGGAGTACATTCATTTAAAGGTAGAACGACCCCTGATGTAAGTGATGCATGGTTGCTGAATCATCAAAATAAAGTTGAAATGACTGCTTTACATTATTTTCAATATTAAATTTTGCTTTATTTCATATTGAATTCTTTTTAAACCATAGTGGAATGTGTGTCTCTTTTGCTCCTTGGCTCTACTCTTGGCCAAATCTCCCAGCCCATGGGAGAGAATTCTCTTGCATCTCAGTGGATATGCATGCTTTATCCTGCTTCCTTCTAAGAGGGTTTCTTCTCATATCAGAGAAAGAAAAGTTGCTGACAAAGCCATAAAGCAAAAAAGGGTAATTATTGTTCTTACCATCATCTATTTTAGCACATTTGTTAAAGTCGGCACTTTTCCTAGTAATTTCCCGGGGGCCTGGCTGTTCTTCATTTTTGTGTGTCCTCTTCTGTCCAGCACAGTGCCTGGCATAGGGGAGAGACATCCTATACATTTTAACTGAATGCAACAGAATGACTCACACAGTTCAGTAGTGATGAGAAGAAGCCAAATGCAAGTGTGGGCGTTGGAGTATTCAAAAGGGATTATTGAAATTACCCCATAGAAGTAAAGTTTCCATTACCAAATCAGTTGATTCAGGGAAATGCTACATTATTTACCATTTGGTCAACTTCTGGATTGGGGTTTACAAGCAAAATAGTAAAAGATGATATTAGTAGTGGCTGAGTGGGTGAGTCTTGTTTTTGTTTTTTTGTTTTTCACTATGAAAAAATTGGTGCCACTAGAGGTCACTCCAGGTATTAGCAACAGACTATTTAGACTAGTCTATTTTACAGGACAAGATAGCTCTTGAAACCTGTCACAATTTACCATCAGCAGGAGAATAAAAATGAACTCAAACACTCATAACTGATCAGTATAAATACATGGTTTGCTCTGGACTATTTCATCATCATAATTTACCTTCTTCTCTACCATTTCTTTCAACTCTAGCTGGAGATAGGCTAGCCGATCATAGTCATGGCAGCTGCGTTGATTGTATGTTTGTTATGTAGCAGGCAGTATTTTAAGGATTTTGCATCATTATTATCTTTACTTTGCACAGCAACCCTATGAGGGCCATACTGTTACTGTTAACCATTTTATAGGAGGTAAAATTGAGGCTCACAGAGCTGAGTGGGAGAGCTCACATTCAAAGCGAGAGCCTGCAATTTTGATATGAATAGATGCCATTTACAACAATGGAATATGTTTGACTCTTCTACTGTTCATTTTAATAACAGGGTTAGATGCTGTAATAGGAAGAAAGTTGAGAGGTGTAGGGAAGCAGCAGTAGGAAGCATTTTGGCATCCCTCAGATTATACTCTACAGGTCAGAGTGTGTGTGTGTGTGTGTGTGTGTGTGTGTGTGTGTGTATCTGGGAGGGGAGAGAGAAAAGAGAGAGTATGGAAAATGCACCTAGCATGTGAAAGTTGGGATCTTCTGTTGAATATAGTCAAAATGGCCAGGCCAGCTGATCCAGAAGTCCATCACTTCTGAGTGATTTATCAAAAAGAAAAAAAAAAAAAAGAATAGGTGTTCCAAACCTTGCTGTTAAAGAGATACCACTGAGTGTGGTATCTCACAATGTGCTGAAAGCCCAGAGAGCAGTTGTGCAATGTACTGAAAGCCCAGAGAGCACCCTTTCTAGACCATCCCAGAACAGCTTCTCCAATTTGTGGTGAGACACAGGCTCTGTGAATCATACCCTGCTCTGAGCAGCAGAGAGGCCTGCTAGCTAAACAAAGCATTTTTTTTTCTTTAAGGAATGATGGTATCTGTATATTTACATAATACCTGTGCCTGTGGCATGCCCGACTTAATAGATGAAGACATGGAGGCTGAGGAAATTTAAAGACACTTGCCCCAGGTTACAAAGCAAGTCATCACAGATGGAGTTTAGAATCTGCAGCCTTTGAGTTTCTACTCACTTCTTGAGCTACTGGGACCCTATAATATGCTTGTTTGCATTGAACCTAGAATTATGCCTTGCAGAATATCCTCACAAGACCCCCTTCCCCCCAAAAGGTGACAGAGGATTACAATTTACCCTGACAAGGCAAACATCTTAATCTTATAATGAAACCTCCCTCATGGGAAGCCCTCTGCTTTCACTTTGAGCACTCACCACATTTAGGATGCATGCCCCTCATTAAACAGTCACAACAATTGGCACCTGTCTTTGCTTGTGCCTTTGGAATGGAAAGTCAGGATGGTTTCAAAGTTTCATATACAATAACAGGAAAAAAATGAAACAAAGGAACATTTTAAGCAGCAGTCCCCACCTCTGAGCGGTTCCTTTCTAATCTCAGCCAAAATGCTGCATACCTCAAATCTCTTGAGAGTAGAGAAGACTATAAAACCAACATTTAAGATTTCTTTGCACCATAACAGAGGAAATACAAATTGGTATAAACTTTCTCTTCTAGTGCAGCTTGCTGCTTCTCAGAATCTTCTACGATGGCAAGCAGAGAGCTAGGAAGGAGGAAGGACTGAAGTCGAATCTATCTCACAGTCCTTAGCATTAGTGCAAGAAGTAGTATTTGGTGGAAAGATGTTAACATAGCACTTATATTTCAGGTTAATCTGTTTGGTGTTAATACCAAAGGAACAACAAAAGTAGCAAATAAAAGACTAACTTGAAGGGTGGGAAAAAATAAGACTTACAGCAGTGATTTTCAGCTGGTGTGCCATGAAAAATTTTAAACACCATTAATTAAATTATTTTCAAAAGACGTACAAAGCACAGTAAGTATATTCTTTTTTTCTCTCTCTCCCTTTTCTTTCGATCAGCATAATTTAAGTGTGCACAGAAGATTGATTCAAGTGTGCTGCGAGATAAAAAAGGTGGAAAAACACTGACTTAAAGGAAAAGAGAAGGAAAACCTGGTAATGGATTGTGTCTTGTATAGCAATCAATAATCTTTAGCTGAGGAGCTCATTAGTTGTTAAAACAAGAGCCTTTCCATACAGAAATCATTACTCATTAGAGAAGTACCATAGATGGGGCTTACTGTGGTCAGAGAGGCAGTATTTGTGCTGGAAAGTTCTCTCAAGGGGAAATCAGTAGAACAGGATCTTAGCACCTGTTGATTTCTTAGAACCTCCATTTCTTCCTTTATAAAAGACAGGTAATAATACCCAATCATCCTTTCTCATTAATCCTTTTTGTAAACACTGTTTATTTCATAGATATTTTATTAAGATCAAATGAGTCTTTGAATAGATGCAAAAATTTTTTTCATTATATGCAAATTATATTTAATAATTTTTGTATTATATGTAGTAGTACAGCATCTGTACTACTTTACAATTTCACTAGTACTCCCTCCCATCTTGCCAGTTAGAAAAATATGTACAAATGCAAATAAAGCCATCATGTTACATTACTTGATTAGTTCTCCCAAATTGAACTGGTATCACTAATGAATTATAATGGCCCATGGATTCTTCTGTTTACCAGGACAGATGTCTTACTGTTGATCTTGAGCTCTTTCTTTCTGTTACCCCCAGGTACATTCCAATCCCTGTGTGGTCTCTATCTATAAGATATATCCAGAGTCTGACCACCTCTCACTGCCTCCATTGCTACTTCCCTGGTCCACACACTAGATTAGTGCAGCACCCTCCTAACATGGCTTCCACCTGGGCTCTGCCCCACAAATCCATTCTCAAGATGGCAGCCAGAGGGACACTTCCAGATACCATTTAGACCATGCTTCTCTTCTGCTCTAAACCCTCCTTTCTCCCTCAGAGAGCAAATCCTCCCAATGGATCACACAATTCTATACATCAGCCCCCTGATAACCCTCTGAACTTCCTCCCACCATCCAGCCACCTTGGTCTTCCCCCTATTCCCTGAACGTGCAGTCACACTTGCATCTCAAAAGTCTTCTGTGCCTGGGTAGCCTCTGCCTGGGCTGCTCTTCCTCCATGAACATGAGGATTCCTCATGTTCTCACCTCAACTCAAGTGCTTTTGGAATGTCACTCTATCAGGTGGTCCTTCCTGAGCATCATGTTTAACACTGAAATCCACCCAAACCCCAGGCTCGCCTATCCTTCCTCCCTATTTTATTGTTCTCTTCCCATCTTCCAATATATAATTTACTTATTAGATTGTTGTTTACTTTTCTCCTCCTCCACTGAATGATAACTTTTAAAGGGAAGGAATTTTGTCTCTTGCTCTTTGCTCATCCTCAGTGCTTAGAATAGTGCTTAACACATTCTCGACTATTGATGGCTATTTGGTGCCAGGCTTCTCCTAAGAGCCAAGCCAACTACTATTTCACTTATCATACTTCATTCATAGTCTCTTTGTGGGTAATTTTATCTACTTTTTATGGGGAAAAATACGGTACCAGGCTGTCTTCCTCTAAGACATAGAAGCAGTTAGAGAAGAACTGTCAAAAAAGACATAAGCTCCTTCCAATGTGGGGGCCCCAAATTTTCTCATCCTTCACCCTCCCACCTCCCCAAAAGAAGATAGTAAATTTTCAAAGTCAAACTGCTGCATTTATTTTTTATTTTTTTATTTTTTTATTTTTTTTATTATTATTATTAAATCATAGCTGCATACATTAATATGATCATGGGGCATCATACACTAGCTTCATAGACCATTTGACACATTTTCATCCCAATAGTCAACATAGCCTTTCTGGCATTTTCCTAGTTACCGTAAACTGCTGCATTTTGTATGAACTGTGTATTTTCACTCAAGGCCCACCATTCCATATTATGAAATTATTACTTAAAAGAATGATTTATCCAAAGAACTTAAATTCATCAAAAATAGTATTATTTTTAACAATAAAAAGGCAAATGTGTCTTTTTATTGTTAAATTAACTGGCACACAGTTGCAGCTCAATTGGGTTTTCCAATACCTACAATTTGATTAAAATGTATAAGCTCACTGGGTTTGTAGCCACATCTCTATCTCAATTCCCATTTAAGAAAAGAAAAGGTTATTTAGACTTGAGAAACACTTTCATATTGAATTGATTTTCAGAAAGATCTTTTGAACTAAGTGGTCAATTATGCACAATTAATTCATTTCAACTACTCCACAAGCCACAGTAAATTACTTGTCAGAAAGCTCAACCGGTGGGTCACTGTAGTGCTTTTGAAAATGATTCATTCAGTTTATGGGGCAGTCTTAAAAATACCGTTTTGTTTTTGTAGGCATCTGGGAATGATAGCAAGTCAAAGCACTATCAAGATGTCACCTTCACTAATGATGCTGGTGATGTGGTAAGAGGGAGGCTGTTTTTCCTGCTGCTGTTCCCAGGGTAGTCTTTAGAAAACAAAGGCTCCAGCTATGTAGAGTCTATGATGAAGCAATGTTTAGAAAGGTTATTCATAGAATCAGGGCAGTAACAGACAGAGACTTTCAGAGGTTATCAGATCTACTCCTCTCCCTTCTGGCAGGATGATATCAACCTTACAGGATGGCATCATGGACAGACAACTGGTTTAAGTGATCCAGATTATTGTTGTTCTGGTTGTGACATGAACTGCCCATGCTGTGTTTGATTAAGTCCTTAATTTTCCAGGAGGAACACAGTTATTATAGACCCATAACACAATCTGGTATGAGGAATAAGTAATGAATAAATATGGAATAAATTAAATATGAGAGGACCAAAGAGGAAATAACAACTCAGTTTGCCTGGGAGATATGTGTTTGCAGAGTAGAAAGAGTAAGAAATAATATCAAGAAATGTTTCAAAGAGAAAGTAATTTTATTTGGATTTTGAAGAATAAATGTAATTTCTCCAAGTATAAAAATAATTAAGATATTCCTGGCTCAAGTTTAAGTAGAAGCAAAACCAAGAGCTATGAAAATCATGGTATGAGTAAGGGATGATGAAATAGTTCCCCAAGTGTACGCGTGGAGGATAAAGTGGGGAAGAGACATTAGAGAAGTACATTGGGACAGATCTTCAATGATTTGCTGTCACAATGAGAATGTTAATAAGGACTTGGACTTTATTCTGAGGGCAATAAGGAGCCACTAAAGTGTTTTAAGAAGGGTAGCAGAGAGGTAAGATTTATCACTTAGAAATATTGAAAGAACTGGAGAGTAGCCAGAACAAAGACAGAGATGCATTAAGAAGCTTTTATTCGTAACCAGGTATGAGCTTGAAGATGGCCAAGTCTGAGTAATAATAATAGGTTGGCTATGGAGAGAATGTTAGAATTGATAAATAAAGGAAGGGAGATTAACTGAAATCACTATTGGTTGAGTGTGAGGAGTCAGAGAAAGCAAGCGCCAAAGTGAATAAGATTACATGGGAAAGGTCATAAGAAGTGGGTCAACGTCTGAACTCTGAGGACTACAAACATTTAAGGGAAAGATATCTAGAGGGAAGAGACTGGTAAGGAGTTGATATTGTAGAAAGGAGAGCATTCCAAGAAAAAAGACAAGAACAGCAGTGTCTAATAGTGCTGAAAGGGCATCTAGGATTAGAACTGATTTTTCAATCAGGAGATTAATAAAACAATCTAAGTACAAGTAGAGGAAAAACAGTCAGAAATTGCTTTGATAGATTGTTTCTGTGTGTGTTTGGAAAACAACAGCTTTTTCTCATGCTGAACCTAAAGGAAAAGGATAAAGATACAAAGAGAAGGAAGATAATAGCCCCACAGGTTTCAGATGAGATATGAATGGTCCTGGTTGCAGTGACTTGAAGGAAGTCTTCATTTTGTCATAGAGGAGAAGTGAATACATTTTCCTATGAGACAAGGTGACAGGGTAAGACGGTATGAATGGGCAGGTGATTGCACAAAGAAATTAAAGACTTTCATGAATGGATGTTCCTCTTTCCTTTGAGATGCAGGAAACTAGTTCATCTCCTAATAGTAAATATGTAGATACAGGGCAAAGGTGCAAGGAGACAAAGTCTAGAGTTAGTCACTCTAAGGAAGACGAAAAGAACTGTGAGTGATCACTGAGTGTCCATTTGAGCTGGAAATGTCCACAAATGGCCATGTTCTACTCTGTGCCACTGCCTCCTTTGTACATTCTTATTTATTCTTTAAAACTCAATTTGGATGTCATTTCCTCCAGCATGTTATCTTTCATGAAAGCTTTTCCTGAAATTCAAAAATTTTATTTTTGAATCCCTAAATTTGACTTGAGTGCTTGGAATACAGGCAGGTGTTAAAAAAATGTTTGCCAGAGGAAAGAATGGGCTATGCATGGATTAGCATAAACGAACTCCTCGAAGAATGACCAGAATTAACTTACATAGATCTGTGAAGTTCATCTTCATCTTCTTCCCACTTCTCTTTTCCTTCATTCTCTGCCTCCTGATGTCTTTGCCATCTCTCTTAAGCCTCCACCTCCCACACTCATCAGTAGTTAATTTCCCTTTCTGAAAGAGTCATCTTTGCTCCCTGCTGATTATGTTCTGATTTCTCCCAAGACACCACTTCAACAATTAATCCAGAAGTCAACAACACTTCAAAAGAAACTCCTCCCAAGTGTATTTGTTTTAAAAAGTAGAGGCACTGCAAGTTGTCTAGAGAAGCAAATGAACTTGAATACTAAAGAGAAATTGAATTTGAATTCTAAAGAGAAAGAATCCATCTCAACACGCTCTGGGTGGCTTCCTTTTGGCATCTCTGCTAATAGACTCAGCTAACTTCTCAAGGAGAAAGCCACCATCACCTCTTTCCATTCTGGGAAAGAGCTGACATCACCCATTACTTGGAAAAAGAGTGGGAAATAAAAATAAACACTTGGCACACTACCTTAATAAGATTGAACAGGTATGTATATGGTGGACATCCATGATTTAAAACACAATTTGTATTCCTCTCTTCCCTGCTCCACATTAAATTCTATCAATAACTTTTACCTTATTGTATCAGTTCCACTTCCTGAGTCTTAACTGTTATGACTTTCTGTGCTAACAGGGAGAGATTCTTGTAGGTTTCCCTGACATTCTTCTTCATGTGTATTAGTGTCAATACTGGGTCAATAGTTCTTTTGCCATGAAAAGTCTAGCAAAAGTCTAACATATTAATTGGTGACTCATACCTCTTTGTAAGAAGAGAATAAATGAAAGAATTGAGGTACCTATATAGAAAAAAAGCAGCCTTAAAACCAAGAAAAATTAAAACATCAACAAGCTATCAATGTTGGTATTCATCTGTTTAAACTTGTGCTGTGTGAGTTTTTTTGCCGCCAAGGATTTTCTTGGGTATGATGCAACATTTAGAATAAGTCTAGGTGATCCTCTTTACCCAGGAAATTGTTACCCAGAGCTTTTCATACCTAGGATCAGTCAATAAAATCGTCTCCTTGTAATTAAACCATGATTTGATTTCTGTTGTTTATCTTAGCTGTCATGAATAAATTACCAAAAGGCAGATTTTTTTTTTTTTTTTCACCCATGAGTATGTGATTTTATAGGAATTTGGGCCTTTCTTTCAACCTACTCTCTTAAGCCAAATTAAATTGCTTATCTCTTAGTGATTCTACCATTCATTTTTTCCTGGGATCTCTGAAGGTTGGGAAATACTCAAGGCTGGGTTTTCCCAAAAGATATTGACTTTGAAATCTGCTCATTTGAATTTCCTTTCCCCAAGAATTTCCTACCTGCTCCCATCTACAAACTCACAAAGACATCTGGGATCCCAATCTGATTTTATCCATCCCAATTCATCCACTGTTTAGAACGAACATGTGAGGAAGAGAGTGAAACCACCATCATAAAATAATTTGTAGTCTTCTGGTTTCTGTGTGATCTGCTTCCTCTTCTGCTTACTCCAGCTTCCTCTGTTTAACCCTCTACCCCTTCCCCCTTTTCCCATAAGCTATTATCCAACATATGGTTATATGCAAATTGAGATTCTGAAAGAAACTAAAAAAACCCAGAAGCTTTGTACCTTGTACCTTCTTTTAAATTTGCAAAAATAATGACTTCTGAGCTGAGATCTCGTGTAGGGGAAAATGCCTCAGAGAACCACTTGGCAGAATTGCAACATGTGTGGGGTGGTCTGAGTTTAGCCTTGTGTGATCATCGCCACTAAAAATAGTTTCTTTTTCTTTTGGAGAAAGCTGATAAAATTCACCGAAAGGGTCAAAAGAGGAAAGCTCATAAATTATTGCATTTCATTAACTAACAAAGCCACAAGAATGTGTATTTAGAAATAGCAAAATTTATAGGTCACAGCTCTGTGATGTGAAAGGGTAGGAAGCTTCCATTTCCCCCACAGGCAAAATGAAGGGCTTGAAATGAACTCTCTCTAATCTTGGAGGCAACTAGGATCATTCCATTGCCCGTGTATCTTTTACTCATCTCAGATGAAAAGGGAATTGAGGTGAATGAAAGCCCAGGTATGCTCTTGAGAAGCTCAAAGCAGGAGGAGAATCCGGCAAGGAAATAATAGATATTCACATTACATTTCTTTTTTGCATAGATCTAAACGAATACACAATTTTTTTTTTCTCTTTCCCCTTCTTGCCTTTTCCTCTTTCTACTCCTTCTTTCTCTCTGATGATTTTTTTTTTCAAAGTTTTCTACACTCTTCTTTGCCCATCAGAGCCATAGCATCTAAGTGCCAGATTGTGCCTTTTTACAAAGTATTCCTGGATAAGCCCTTCACTTCCTATGGCACTGTTCTATCTTTTCCTTCTGTACTGGATGATCACATCATGTATTGTCAAATTGTGCCGCTTTTGAGAGTGAAAGGAGGTCCGTTAATAATTATCCTGGCTTGGAAGACAGAGTGGGGGCTACTGAATGCAAACTGATACATCTAGTCCCCCTGTTGCCAGGTATCCAGTCAGCTGCCTTCATGTTGATTTCCACATGCCCACACGCTGCTTTTGAAAGTCGCTTCTTATGGTCAAGGGGACTGAAACTCAGAGGCCTCTCATTTAGTATCTCCTCCCGTTTCCCTCAACACGTACATCACAGCAAATGCTTTTCTCTCTCCAGGTCAGGGGGGAAACATTGAAAAAATTTTTGAACATTACATATTTTAAAAGGTTGAAACTTGGAAAGTGTACAAATATTCAGGAGAAATCTTTCACATGCTGGCTTATTTGCTTCTGAACCCTGCTCTAGATCCTTTGTTTATCTCTACTTTTCTTTTGTGTGTGTGTGTGCACCTAGCTAGAACTTCAGGTGAAATAGGTAAAATAAAGCAAGTAAAAATGTATTGCAAAGTACATAATATATACAACAGAGGCTGTAAAACATTTATGTACAGTTTAAAAATAACACTTAAGAAACAGAATATTGTCAGCATTTTAGAACCACTGTCCTCCCCTAGTAAACCTCAGCAATCATGTCCTGTTCCTTCTCTGCGTTACAGATAACAACTCTCTTTTAATTTTCTGTTCTTTATTCCCAGCTCTGCTTTACATAAGTTTTACTTACTCGTGTGTACCCTTAAACAAGATCTTTCTGGTTTGGGGGAGTTAGATGGTTCTTTCTTGTAATAAAAAAAGAAAGGCTGTCATTTTTCTTAGTACTAAAACAAACTGATCTTTGTAGAGGAACAAAATTACTAAAATACGATGTGCTTTCTACATACTTAACTGAGGAGAACACTGACATATGTGAGAGGGAGGAAGTTTATGCAAAAACCCCAGATAGCATGCTACCTCAAGGGCTCTGTCTTTGTTTTTCATTTCCTTATATTTTTTGATTAGGATTCAGCCTTCCATTATTCAGAATTTACATGAATAATGAATGTCACTGAGGAAATGATGACTGTCGTGGGGTTTCCAACTTGTGGCAATTCTGTAGGCACAAACCATGTGAAGCAAAACTACCAACTGTGGGCGGTAAATTGGCAGTGGTGCTCACTGCATTCCCGTCTGCTGACCCTCCATACTCGCCCCAGGCAGCCAGCAGTGCCCTCTCACCCTCTCACCTGTCACCTTGCAGATCCAAACCTTACAACTAACTATGTTGATTAAGGCAGAGCTTTTTAAACATTCCCCACCAAAACAGTTCAGTGGCAAAGAATGAAGGGGTGCTGAAGGGTCTCTGGACATGGGCAGGCCATGATAAATATAGATTTATTTCTTTTTATTGTGGAATATAGCATACGTACACAAAAGTGGCTAAAATGTTTTAGAACTCTAAAGAATTACGATGAAATTAAATAGCTACATTCCTCCCATCCGGCTTTAGAAATGGAACGTAATCTATAGCTTACATCTTCCCTTGTAAACTGCAAAGACTGCTTTCCTCTTCCCTCATTGGAGGTAAGTGCTGTCCTGAAATTTGTGTTAATAATTCCCTGCTTTTCTTCAGACATATGTGTATATATCACTAACCAAAATACAGTTTTCTTTTGATGGAAGGGGAATTTATGTACATGGAATTTTGTGCCTGTATTTTCTTGGGACTTGTTCTCTTGCTCAAAATGATGTTTTAAGAAATCATACATGTTGATGATAGGTATGTCTGTAGCTCACTAATTTTTCACGCTTGCATAGAATTCTGCCACATGAATTCATTCATTGTGCTTTTGGTAGATATTTGAATTTATCCATTCTGCTTTAGAAAGACTCTAATTATAAGCTTTTTTTCTACTTTGGGGTAGAAAACACCTTGGTATGAATTGTGAGGCAGTATTCTTCTGATGGGCATATTCAAGATTCTCAGAGTATAAAACTCTAAGCAGAATTGCTGGGGTATGAGCTATGAGTGATCAAATTTCTAGGCAATGCCAAACTGTTTTCCAAAGTTGTAGTACATATTTTAATTCCCACCAGATGTGGATGAGAATTCTCGTTGCTCAGTATCTTCTTAACATATGCTATTATTGTTCTTTCTTCACCTCAAATGGTTAGATGAATTGAAGTCTCCTTGTGACACTGCATTTGCAGGCCTCTGATTAATGGTGAAGCTGAGCTTCTTTTCACGTGTTTATGGGCCGTACATGTTTCCTTTTCTTTGGAATTCCTTTTCTGCATCTTTTGTCCATTTTTCTATTGGGTTGTTCCTCCTTTACTTAATAATTGACTGTGGCTTTTTAAATAGTCAAAGCAGGAATGGGGATAGGCAAAAATTTTAACTACAAAAATATTACTTTTATAAATACGTAATTTAGTTATATTTGTTGCTCAATAGTAGATTATTTTATAGTCTTTTGGTGGGTTTATTTGACAAAGAAGAGTTTTTGATTTTAAAGTTGTTGAATTCTTCAATCTTTTTATACGGAGTTTGTGCAACTTAAGTTTTGTTTATAAATACATCTTACCTTCTTTTCTTGGGAGTATATGGTTTTGACTCTTACATGTATATCTTAATCTTTTTTGAATATGATGTTTGTGTAGAGTGCATTTACTGAATATTTCCTTTTTCCCATTGATCTCAGATGCCATCTCGATCACTAATCAAATTTCTATACATCTGTCAATTGATCTCTAAATTCTCCCTTCTATTGCTTTGGTCTATTTGTTTATTAATGTGCAACATCACACTGTTAGTAAGTTAGTCACTATAGTTTTACAATAAGTTTTGATATCCAATGGGACAAATCTCTTCTTGTCTTTCCTCCTTAGGCATATATGGGCTATCCATTTCCCTTGACTCATTCATATAAATGAACTTACTATGCTCCATGAAAAACCTTGAAAAAAGTTGTGATTGTAATTACATTTACCATTATGTCAAAGAGACATAAATGGAAAATGAAATTATTAACTTTATAATACTAATCTTTCACCCAAGAATATGGTATATTCTTCTATTAATTGAGTTCTTTAATGAAATTCAAAAAGTTCTCTAATTTCTCTCTACAGGTGCCCTGTACACCTTTTGTTAGATTTATTCCTATGTGTTTATTACTTTATATAATTCATTACTTTTGCAAAAGATATTTTAAATCACATATTCTGTCGGAATTTTTTGATAAATAGAAAGACTTTTGTTTTTTGATTAATTTGATGTACATTTTTCTTAAAAAGAAAAAAATTTAAATAATTTATCTGTCAAAACTTTGGGTTTTCTGTTTAAACAATATTATCCATTAATAACAACGAGTTGGTTTCTTTCTTTGCAATTTTTGAAATTTCTCTTTCTTGTTCTTGTTTTACCTTGGTAGATGGGACTTCCACTACTTTGTGGAAAACAAGGTGTAATATTGGTTATCCTTATTTTGTTCATGTCCTTAAAAGGAATATTTTCAAACCTTTACTATTGTGTGTGATGTTTACTTTAGTTTTGTAGGTCTTTTTATTAAGTTAAAGACTTTTTTTCTATCTTTTAATTTATTCTTTTTCTATTTTCTGAAATTTTTAACATGGATCACTACTGAATTTATTGGACATCTTTTTTTTGCAAATGTGGGCATAATTACATGGCTCAGTCTCCCTTAACTTGTTAGTGAATTACAATAATTCTGATCTGTAGTTTTCCAATTGTATTCTGTTCTTTGCTAGCTTTTATGTCAAGGTTATGCAAGTCTCATAAAATATGTTTGGAAGTGTTCCATCTTTTTCTGTTCTTGAAAGAGTTTGTATAAAGAATGTTTGATGGAATTCGTGAGTAAATTCTTCTGGTATGATCTTTCCTTTGTGAAAGGATTTTTATGATTCAATTATGATTTTAATATATAGGAGATTTATATTTCTTCATAAGTCATTTTTATATTTTCTTCAAATTCACATTTTTCATCTGTGTACAAACTTGTTAGCCAAAAGTTGTTCATGATATTCTCTTATTTGTTTTTAGTACCAATGGGAACAGTATATATCTTCTCTCTTTTGTGTCGAGTGCTATTTGTTTTCATACACAGTATTTTATTTTCTTGATAAAGCTCACTAGAGATTTTTCTCTTCAAGCAAAAACTTTTAGATTTTTGCAATCTTCCTTTTTGTTTTTATACTTATTTCTAGTATCTTTTTCTTCTTTCTTTGGGTTTCTTCTGTTGTTCTTTATGATTTTTTTTTTAGGTTGGGTATTTAGCTAACTTAATTTCAAGCCTTTCCTTTTTTCTAGCATAAAAATTATAAGTTATATATTTCTTTGTAAGAACTGCTTTTGCTTCATCTTACAATTTTGAATTTTTATAAAGAGACAAGATCTTGCTATGTTGCTTAGGCTGGATGTGAACAGCTGGGTTCAAGCAATCCTCCTGCCTCAGCCTCCCAACAGCTTACATATAGCATGTTTCTTAACACTAACTGCATGGATATTGAATAAATCAACCAATTAGCCAGACATTTTAATTTCATAATTGGATGACAATGTGTCGAGAGCACTAGGTCACTGAATCTGATTTGCATAATTTCTAATGTATATATTTCTTTTAACAAGATATATCTCAATTAAATAGCTCTGTAATTTCCCTTCCCTCTTATGTATACCTTCCTTAACTGGGTTTAGACATAAAATTAACTCATTTAAAATGAGGTATTATTCTTACAAAAGGCTCATGTCCTTTTGTATTTATGCTACCTAAAGCACAGAGAACACTGATGATGGGATATAGCTAGAAAAACAAAGAATTGACATGCTCTCCGTTCATTGTCTTCCCAAGTAGGCGCTTTTGGCCTTGCAGGTTCATCCTTTAAGGGGCCCAAGTTTGGTGCTCAGAGCTTGATTTGTTTCTGGATTTAACCCTTTCATCCCCATGTAGCTTTGGCAAGTCATTTAAGCTTTACGAGTCTCAGTTTCCATATTTGTGATTTGAAAATCATGTCAACCTTCTAGAGTTTTTCTGAGAATTCAATAAATATGGAGGCACTTTTAAACAGTGAAAGTGTTTTGAAAATATAAAGTACTATTTATCTTTCTATGGTAGTATTTCTCTTCAAATTTTCATACCTTGGTTCTTTTCTTTTCATGTTTCTTGACTCTTCCCACTTCTCCTAGGAAGGTTTCATTATCCCTCTCTGAAAAGTCTTCCGACTTAGAGGCCAAGTGTTAGAGATTCCATCTTCATGAATGGGAAGGCTTTTAGAGACTGTACATTCAAAGCTTCTCTTTTTACAGATGAAAAACAAAGATCCTTATGGGAAAGGGGAAAGGGAGGGGAGGGAAGGGGGGAGGATGGGCAGAGAAATGATAATTGGTGGGACCACACCTACGGTGCATCTTTCGAGAGTACATGTGAAACTTACTAAACATAAAATATAAATACCTTAACATAATAACTAAGAAAATGCCAGGAAGGCTATGTTAACCAGTGTGATGAAAATATGTCAAATGGTCTATAAAACCAGTGTATGGTGCCCCATGATT